>AWOL01S0027908.1:567-22892 GCA_000715115.1 Nicotiana otophora | reverse complement strand
GGACCGAATTGGGAAGGACCATATCAGGTACTCGAGGACATCGGAAAGGGGTCGTACAGGATCAGCGTTATAAATGGCGAGAAATTATCAAGCAACTGGAATGTATCACATCTAAAAAGATACTACTGTTAAGGTACAACCTCTCCATATTCGTTCATATCTCGAAACTGACCCCTGCAGAAGTCTGAATAAGGGACAAATCTCTCGCTAGAAAGCACGCGTTGCACTCTTTTTCTCTTAGACCGGTTTTATCCCAAATGGGTTTTTCGGCAAGGTTTTTAATGAGGAAACCACTGGTCGTGCAGCATTTATAACAATATTCGAGGCCCCGTAAGAGAGTTATTTCACAGCAACAGGGCCTCGATAGGAAAACTGTAAAGAGCCAAATGGTCGAGGCGAGCCATGCTCATATAGGTTGGCCCGAACCCATGCATGTAATAACGTGCAAAGAATTAAGATATAATTCGACCATTAAGCCTACGGGCTATTTTTTATTTCGAGTTCGAGCAAATACTCACTCGACCAAATAGCCTACGGGCTACATTAATTCGAGTTTGAATCATTCACTCGACCAAGCCTACGGGCTATTTTTTATTTCGAGTTCGAGCAAATACTCACTCGACCAAATAGCCTACGGGCTACATTAATTCGAGTTTGAATCATTCACTCGACCAAGCCTACGGGCTATTTTTTATTTCGAGTTCGAGCAAATACTCACTCGACCAAATAGCCTACGGGCTACATTAATTCGAGTTTGAATCATTCACTCGACCAAGCCTACGGGCTATTTTTTATTTCGAGTTCGAGCAAATACCTACTCGACCAAATAGCCTACGGGCTACATTAATTCGAGTTCAAATTATTCACTCGACCAAGCGTACGGGCTATTTTTTATTTCGAGTTCGAGCAAACACTCACTCGACCAAATAGCCTACGGGCTACATTAATTCGAGTTTGAATCGTTCACTCGACCGAGCCTACGGGCTATTTTTTATTTTGAGTTCCAGCAAACACTCACTCGACCAAATAGCCTACGGGCTACATTAATTCAAGTTCGAATCGTTCACTCGACCGAGCCTACGGGCTATTTTTTATTTCGAGTTCGAGCAAACACTCACTCGATCAAATAGCCTACGGGCTACATTAATTCGAGTTCAAATCATTCACTCGACCAAGCCTACGGGCTATTTTTTGAGTGTGAGCAAACACTCACTCGACCATTAAGCCTACGGGCTACAATAATTCGAGTTCGAATCATTTACTCGACCAAGCCTACGAGCTACATTAATTCGAGTGCGAGAAAGTACTCGCACGACCGTTACGCCCACGGGCTATATTTCCTTCAAAGATCAAATCATTGACAAATAATAAGTCTAAAGGGCTANGACTCTCGATGGAAGAATCAAATAACGAGGCTATGAACACAAGCCTCGAACTATCGGACGAAAGGCGAGAAGCTGCCCTCGTCCGAATGGCCGTCCAGAAGCAGCGAATCGAAAGATATTATAATCGAAGAACCAAGCTCCGCCATTTCAAGCCTGGGGATTTAGTATTGAAAACAATTACCACCAATACCCGAAATCCGAATGAAGGGAAGCTAGGACCGAATTGGGAAGGACCATATCAGGTACTCGAGGACATCGGAAAGGGGTCGTACAGGATCAGCGTTATAAATGGCGAGAAATTATCAAGCAACTGGAATGTATCACATCTAAAAAGATACTACTGTTAAGGTACAACCTCTCCATATTCGTTCATATCTCGAAACTGACCCCTGCAGAAGTCTGAATAAGGGACAAATCTCTCGCTAGAAAGCACGCGTTGCACTCTTTTTCTCTTAGACCGGTTTTATCCCAAATGGGTTTTTCGGCAAGGTTTTTAATGAGGAAACCACTGGTCGTGCAGCATTTATAACAATATTCGAGGCCCCGTAAGAGAGTTATTTCACAGCAACAGGGCCTCGATAGGAAAACTGTAAAGAGCCAAATGGTCGAGGCGAGCCATGCTCATATAGGTTGGCCCGAACCCATGCATGTAATAACGTGCAAAGAATTAAGATATAATTCGACCATTAAGCCTACGGGCTATTTTTTATTTCGAGTTCGAGCAAATACTCACTCGACCAAATAGCCTACGGGCTACATTAATTCGAGTTTGAATCATTCACTCGACCAAGCCTACGGGCTATTTTTTATTTCGAGTTCGAGCAAATACCTACTCGACCAAATAGCCTACGGGCTACATTAATTCGAGTTCAAATTATTCACTCGACCAAGCGTACGGGCTATTTTTTATTTCGAGTTCGAGCAAACACTCACTCGACCAAATAGCCTACGGGCTACATTAATTCGAGTTTGAATCGTTCACTCGACCGAGCCTACGGGCTATTTTTTATTTTGAGTTCCAGCAAACACTCACTCGACCAAATAGCCTACGGGCTACATTAATTCAAGTTCGAATCGTTCACTCGACCGAGCCTACGGGCTATTTTTTATTTCGAGTTCGAGCAAACACTCACTCGATCAAATAGCCTACGGGCTACATTAATTCGAGTTCAAATCATTCACTCGACCAAGCCTACGGGCTATTTTTTGAGTGTGAGCAAACACTCACTCGATCAAATAGCCTACGGGCTACATTAATTCGAGTTCAAATCATTCACTCGACCAAGCCTACGGGCTATTTTTTGAGTGTGAGCAAACACTCACTCGACCATTAAGCCTACGGGCTACAATAATTCGAGTTCGAATCATTTACTCGACCAAGCCTACGAGCTACATTAATTCGAGTGCGAGAAAGTACTCGCACGACCGTTACGCCCACGGGCTATATTTCCTTCAAAGATCAAATCATTGACAAATAATAAGTCTAAAGGGCTACATTGCCCCAAGTTTGAACAAACGCTCGCTCGGTTACAGAGACTGCGATGTCCAAGTTTGATTAAGTAGTTTAAAACATTATGGAAATATTCACAAGGCAAATAAAGTCCTCGCAACACAGGAAACAAAAATAAAAGCGAGTCGGCGAAAGAGAAGATATGTCTATACACAAATTTATCTGCATGGGTGATTACAACGTAAAAACTAAGAACTAAAATTTTCAAATGGGAGAAGTCTCTTCTTTATCAGGTTCCCCCCCATTTTTGGATCCGCTCTTGCTCCCATCGTCGTCGTCATCATCGAAAACCAGAGCTTCAGCATCAGCTTCGAGTTCTTTTGCCCTTTTTATCTCTTCCGTGAGATCGAAGCCGCGAGCATGAATCTCCTTGAGAGTTTCCCTTATGGATCGGTACTTAGCAAGTTCGGTGACCCAATGTGCCCGACCATCGGCGGATTCGGCTGCCTCTCTTGCCTGGACTTGGGCAGCTTCAGCATCAGCTCGATAGACAGCCACGAGCGCATCCGCAGAGGCCTTTGCCGTTTCAGTATTGGATTCGGCCTTGGCGAGTATTGAGGCCAACCGATCCTCAAGCTCCTCAATCCTTCTTGCTTGAACCAAGCCTTTTTCCTTCATTTTCTGAAGTTGGGTTTCAGACGACGATAATTGGGCTCGAGCAGTCTCTTTTTCTGCAGCAAAGTGGTCCATACCTTCTTTCCACCGCAAGGATTCCATTCTTATCACATCGACCTCCTCACGAAGTTTCCCTACCATCTCAATTGTTTACTGTAGCTGTGAGACCGAAATGTTAGCTATCGTTCCGGTATCGAACCCATAGGTTTTCAAAAGCATCATTACCTGCTCAGACAAATCATTCTGATCTCAATAAGCCTTGGCAAGCTCAGGTCGAAAGTCTTTTATTTCCTCCTCTCTCTGCCCTAAGGAAAGTCTAAGAGAGTTTCTCTCATTAGTGCGGTTTAGGTCGGCCGCATATCGATGCAGTTTATTCTGGGAACGAGAACATTATTCTCGATGGACTACCGCAGCCTACAAAGAAACAAGAAGCGAAGTTAACGAACAACGAACATAAAGGCAGTACCAACAAAAAGATTTTTAACTCACCTGATTCAAAGCCTGCCGCAAACCGTGAAAAAGATCCGATTCATCACCGGCACCGATAACGTCCTAGATACCGGTAAACAGGTCATGAAACGAATCCTCTTCTTCGTGAGGCCTGTCTAGATTGAGGGCCCCCAGAGCTTGAGCTTCTCGAATCACTCCTGCGGAAAAAGCGGGAAAGGTAGGTGAATCCTCGATCGCCGCTGCCCCAAGTGACTCGCTCGGAGCATTCCCCCCGGCTCGGAGGGGTTCGAGGGGCTCTTCGATTGTAACCCCTGCCGGTTGACTCCGATGAGAGGTATCTTCGACATCCGATAGTTCAGGGACTCTATCTGAACCTCTCTTCGGTATATCTTCAGTTCGAGGCGAAGCCCCATAGAACATCATCGATCCAATCAGCGATGAAGCATCGATGGCTCTCTTAGTTCGGACCGCCAGCGTGGACTCATTGTCCTCTTCCTCTTTTTCTTCTTCTTCTTCATCCCTTAGGCACAAAACAGATTCTACGGTCAAAGGAATAACATTCTTGTTCGGCTTACGGGCCGTCCTCTTCTTCGGTTTTGTATATTCGGGCAACGGGGCTCTCTTCCTTTTATTTTCCTTCACCGGCTTCGGGACGGGGGTCGAAACATCCTCCTCATTAGACCGAGACCTCAAAACCGCATCTTTACCCAAACCTGCATATGGGAAACATTATAGAAACTATTTTGAGAAATGCCTCTGTCAGAGTCCGAGAAATGAGCTTACCGTGATTTTTTGCCTCCCACCGACCCCTAGACAAATCACGCCATGAGCGCTCGGCATATGTGGAAGTCAAAACAAGAGCTCGAACCTAATCTTGAGGTCGGGAACTGCTCCGGGCATCCAGGGAACCGCTACATCACGAAAAGAGGAGTGTCGATAAGAGAGTAAATGAAAGAACAAAATAGAAGAACAACAAGATCACACTTACGTTTCATATTCCACTCCTCGGGAAAGGGCATCTTTTCAGTCTGGATCAGGTTCGAAGTCCTTACTCGAACGAACCTGCTCATACAACCCCGGTCCTTGTCCTCGTCAATACTCGAGAACAAAGCCTTGGTAGCCCGACGCTGGAGTTTTATTAACCCTCCCCGAAAAAGCCGGGGACGGTACAGCCGGATAAGATGATCAAGGGTGAACGACATCCCCTCGATTTTGCTCACGAAATAGCGGATCAGGATAACGATCCGCCACAAAGAAGGATAGACCTGGCCTAAGGCTACCTAGTATTGTCGACAGAAGTCAATAACTACGGAATCGAGGGGACCCAAAGTGAAAGGGTAAGTATATACGTTCACAAACCCTGTCACGTAAGAAGTGATATCTTCGTCAGGGGTAGGTATTATTACTTCTTTTTCACCCCGATTGCAATCCTTCTTCAACAGATCGAGGTGCGTCTTGTTTATCGAACACATGTATCTCGATACCGGCTCACGCCGGCCAGGGACCGATGAACCTTTATCAACTTTAAAATCTGAAGTAAGGACGCACGCACCGGGGACACACTCCTCAGGCTGTGGTTCTGTCGATGTCTCATGAGCGACACACTGTGAAGATGAAGCCTTCTCTTTCTGAGGAACGGTTTGCGATGTTTTCTCCATTTTTGAATTCAAAGGTAAGGAGTAGAAGAAAGTGATAGAGATTTGGTAGAAATTGAGGAGGGTTTATTTCGGAAAGAAATCACAGCTTTTCTGGTAAGTTGGAGAATATAAAAGAAATTGAGAAATTCTAGAAGATAAAAGATGTAAAAATGGTAAAAGATAAAGGTGAGAGTTATTTATAGGTTCAAACGACGACAGTTCATTATCAGCAGTGGCCGACCACCGCCTGACATACATTAAATGTCTTGAAAGATTAAACCGACGGGACAACTACCATATGCGTTATGGTCGAACCTGATGGAAACGATAAGATATAATCCGATCGAGCTGTTGAAAATCGTATCGTTTCTCGCCATATTCCTTTCTGAGAAATGATGGGACTATCTGTATACGGTCGAAATAGATTTCAGCCTTGGCATGTCCGGTACGGTTCGATGGGTGGTATATCGAAGTAAGGTCCCAAAGGGAGTACAAACTAACCTAGAACCCGGGGAGGCCGGTCCGTATTAAGATCGATATCATAATCAAACTCGAACAAAGATCGAATCATGACGCGGGTAGATCTATCATACTGATAATCTAAAAACCAACCTACATCGACCTGGAATCAATTCGAGGCCTCGAACCATTATCGGGCTCGAACCAAGATCACAAGTTCTAGCCGAAATCAAGCTCGAACCAAAATCGAGGATTCTAAGCAAGATCGATCTCGCAGACAAAAGCCGTTGTAATCCCACTAGAGGGAATCTTGGCAGAAATTATGGAAAAGATGATTTATCATGGGTCTCCCACTGAATGTTTATTTTTTATTATGCTTGAAGCCAAACCCCTTCACTATAAAAGAGCTTGGTTATCATTTCTGTGGGGGACATCTTTTTCTGAGATTTACATTATAATGAAAGTATTATTTCCTCTACAAGAAAGAGTGGTTATTTCAGATTGATTCTATTTGTTAAATCTTAAGGTTCACTATTCTTGATTGCTTTGTCTAGATTACATTCTCCCCAGTCTATATTCACATTTTATTTATCCTTGCATTTTGTATTAAGTTGCACTACATATCTTCAAAACTGCGTATAAATTCAACTCTAATCCATTTTTCGGGTAAACACTTTCATAAGCGGCATTGCTTAGATCATAAGTCATGAGCAGAAACTTCATTTCTTTGATCATATCATCCCATAAAAATAGATCTTTTTTATGTTTACGATCTTCATTTGCCAAAAAGTCTGCATTTTATTTATTTCTATCTAATGTGCATAATATTCGTTTTAATGGCTTCCATCTAGTATTTGCAATGTGTTCCCGTCGAAGAAGTAATTTTTTATGACCAGTTATAATTAAAACAAAATAAAAATAATCCTATAAAGATGTCTTATGTACTTTGTAGTTATTTCATGTATTATTTTACTGTCTTCTGTAAAAACGATCATATAACTAAAATAATATTTGTAATATACAATAAAAATTGTTCTTCCCCTTGTTAATTCTCATAGAAAATATAACATCCTTAAAAGTAAACGTATTCTTCCTCCAATAGTTTAAGGTTGTATAAGCTATTACCACTACATTGTATTATTAAACTCAACGCGTCGTTTGATTGAGAGAGAAGTCATTGACATTATAAGAGTAATATAAATATTATTGTTTGTTGAAATTTAATGCATATACTGTATTTTAATACATGTATTCTTATATTCACGTCCAATACTACAAAATAATAGTATTGAATTTTATACCGTTATTAATTCTCCATATACTAACCAACCAAAGGAGTACTTAGGTAATTTTTCTACCAAATGATTAAACATTTTATTTTCGAGTTTGCAATAAGTCTGCATTGGGTCTAACTTATTGAAACGAATAGATCTGTAGCTGTAGGCCGGTGGGGGACCAAATGGCCCGAATGGATATAACCCGAGCCCATGGGCAGATTCACGATGTAAATCTTGGTTTACGTGAGCCCGTGGTTCTCCGACGATATCAAATATATTATGTATATAATTTGCGAAACATGACTTATTATTACTTGATGGAAGCTTTGGTCAAAAGAGACATATTGGTTCATTGGTTTTGGACCCTTATTCCTTACTAACTGTCATCCGATCGAATCCTATCAAAGTTTTTGCGCATCCTTTTATTGTACTTATGGCAAAGGGCCAAATATATATTTGTACTTTTGAAAATGGTCTACAAATACCACTCGTTATACTATTGAGCTATATATTCCCTTTCCGTCATACTTTGGAACAAATATACCCTTATTTTGGATGGAGTGCCACGTGTCAACACCAGATGAAAACGACCTTTTTTTTTTACCCGATCCGTTTTAAAAAACCTACCATCCGACCCGTTTTAAAATTCAGTTTTTTTAAAGCATATATTTTGTAAAAACTAATATTTTTTTTTGTAAAAACTGAAAAAAAGTAATTTGCAAAATATATAGTTTTAAGTCTTTTCAGTTTTTTTAAAGTATGTTTTTTGTAATAACTGAAAAAATTATTTTTTTTAAAAAAATACTTTAAAAACTGAAAAATATATATTTTGTAAAAACTGACAAAAAAAAGAATTTTTAAAATATATATTTTTCAGTGTTTTCAGTTTTTAAAGTATTTTTTTATAAAAACTGAAAAAAAAAGATTAACTATTTTGTGATAATAAAATTAACTATTTTTTGTTTATAAGTTGTTTTGGCACCAAAATTTTATATCGTCAAACTAAATGTAAAATTAATGATGCACCCATATTCTTAAAATTTTAAATCTTGTTCTGTGGCACAACAAAATTTTATATCGTCAAACTAAATGTAAAATTAATGGTGAATCCATGTTCTCAAAATTATGGATCCGGCTCTGTACGAGCCCACGTCCGTATGTTGTCTGCCGTATCTCTAAGCAAAAACAGTGCATAGTCCCTACAGTGAGCAAGTCCGTAGAAAAATATAGGCCCCATTATTGGGTCCCATTTATTTATTGAGCCGGCGGCGGACCACAAAGTCAGGCAAGTCGTTCGCTTGTGGTCCCTAATTGCAATGTGGTTGGAGTCGATTGGTTCAACTGTGGCGCGCGTGCTGGCTGTGGTCCTTGCCGGACTGTGGTCCCGCGTCTCACCTTTTTTTTTGCTTCTGCAAACTATAAGTTATGTAATAATTTTTTGATACTCCTAAGTCCTACTAATAGATACGAGTAAATATTCATGAGTAAATGAATGTTAATAGTTAATATTATGAGGCACAAATTGAACCGAAAAACCATGCTAAATCGAAAAGTCAAACTAAATCAATTAAAAAATTTGACTAGGTTTGATTTGATTTGATTTAATATTGAGTAAAAAAACGAATCAAATCGACATATAAATATATATTTTTTATATAAAATTTTATTTAAAAGATATCTAAAAATATTTGAGATCCTCTAATGACATATAATATTTAATAGAATTATAAAGTGCATTTATTTTTATTTACTTTAAATAATAGATTGTATGACTGTCTTATTATGCATTATTTAAATGCGTCAATCATCTATTTGTTATTTAATATTCATATGTCAAGATTTATTATATGTTTTTCGAATTTGAAGTGGTATTTCGATAATTTAAAATTACATAGAACATATCATTATTTAGGTATCATATTGATTTTTATGTTTAATTATTAAATTTGGTTAACCTGAAAGTGTACATCAACAAAAAATTATTGGTAGACGACTAAGAAAATAAACTATTATGTGTTACTAAAATAAAATTCTCCCATAAGATCACTTTAATAGATCATAAGTTTGTTATTTTTTTTAATATTTAGTAAATATATATTCACTTATCAAAATTTTATCTATAACTTTAATAATCCAAGATTGAAATAATATTCATGTAACAAAAAAAAGCCAAAAAATCCAACAACCGAACCAATCCAAACCGATATAATTGATTTGATTTGGTTTTGATAAAATTCGAACCAGCCCGGTCCACGTATACCCCTAGTTAATACTAATAGTTGATGAATGTTAATACTAATCGTAAAAGCTTACTCCTTATGTCTAACACTTCGCTTATCGAAATTCAAACTTCTTAATTTTGTTCGTAAATGTAAATGTAAAATTATAAATTTTATGACATAAAATTTACAAATCTAAAAACAATATTAAAAGTAATATAAGTCATAATAATTAATAATTCAAAATATTTAAAAGACACATGAAAATATGCGGTCAAACAAGAATTCTTTGACTTTCGAAATTCAAACACTTTCACATAAATTAGGACGGAGGGAGATTGCTTTTATTTACAAAGCTATTTTTGTGGAAAAAAAATATACATATTATTCACAATCCATCTAATTTCTTCTCTAGTGTGAATTTCCGGTTGAAAACTTGATTTCTTACTTGACACAACGTGAAAATTAAACTGATCTAGATTACATATTTTAAGTACACACATTCAAATCAAACTGCCGTAAGAGTCCACTTTTCAAAATTATATTCTCCTTTTGACTTTTAATATGTTGTTTACATATTTGGCCATATAAATAGACATTATTTCACGGATAACTTCTTAAAATGAAAACCAAATTGGGATGAGCCAGGTATAAGTAAGGTATTCCATTGAATGTTATATATGATAATTTTTTTTTTTAATTATACACAACGTTAAATCTTTTTAAAGTAGTAAAATAATAAAGGCGGTTCAAAAACTACTCTAAATTATAAACACAAATCCGAACCGTAATATTTTAATCCTCTTATATAAAGTACCAAACCACTAATAACTTTCCCGATTATTTATATATATATAGATAGATAGATAATAGACATTTTATTTTATCTAATGTTCTAGATATACTGCCACGATCTAGTTCAATCTTCCAATTTCTAATCTGAAAAAAGGAAATTCATCTTCAAGGAATTCTATTAGTTATTTTTAGACAAATCAGTATCCCTTCTCAAGACTGTCATAAGCGTAATTAATTGATTAAGCTAAAATATAAAGATAAGTAAATAGGTAGACAATAGGTTGCAGCTGAATCACTCCAAAAGAGAGGCTACCAAACGGCTAAACGGCTGTTTAGAACGACTACCAAACAGTAAAATGTAAAAAGAGAGGCTTTTATCATAAATGGTTGTCTTATACGTTCCTATTAATTTGATACTGTTAACTACCACTAGCACGATAATGAACATGAAAAGCAAGCTTCACTATTTTGTGGTTTTCTCTCTCTCTCTCTCCTTTTTGTTTTTTTGGAGGTTTTGGGGAGCATGTTTACACTCGTTAATGGTCATTTAAATTTAGTTTCTTATTAAGAAAAAACGATTAGACATTCAATAGTAGACAAAAAGGTCTTAAACGATTACGACAATCATTGAATAGCCATTTGGAAAAAAGTTGAATGTTTGTTGAGATATTTAATATTATGCGAGGTGATCACCTAATGGCGTTAATAAGTCTAAGTCGAGTAGTCATATAAAAGAAAAGCTATTCTTCGAGTAATTAGATTGTCAAAACATTGTTATTATGAAGATAGAAGATCCTAATAAACTCTGAAAGAATAAAAAACTAACATAAGCTAAATTTCATATTATTAGAAAGAATAACAATGATGAGAATATAAAATGACATGCCTTATACGTAAATTGTTATTGAACTGTATTTGTAAAATAATTCTGGAGAAGATAAAATAACATATAAACAGAAATGTAAAAGAAACAGAATTTAATCCGAACCTACTGAATTCACAGTATTTCCTTAAGGAATTTAATCCTTTCCTAGTACCCAAGGTTGTGGATTATTTCCTCCCAAGATAGAATGAATTACACATTGGTGTAGCGATACTTCAAACACCAGTGTTTCAGCGAACACAAAGATCGGTAGCAAATCACACTTACTGTTGCTTTGTTTGTAGTTAAAACAATGCAGAAGAAAGGAGGAGAAGTCAGAAATTCGTATGGAAAATCTGAGAGTGGACTGGTATTTATAGCCAATGTTGAGCTCAAACTGAAGAGGTGCAACTCTTCAAAACATAAGAGGTGCAACTCTTCAAATCCGAAGAGGTGCAAAGTGTTTTTTCAAATCTGAAGAGGTGCAAACTGTTCTTCAATTCCGAAGAGGTGAAAACTGTTTCGGCCATATTGTAAATGTCTTTTATAAAAAGCGAAGGGCATATACTATTCTGTTGGATTTAATATTAATATTCCGTATACAAAAAATCGGATATTTAATAACATTTCTTTTAATATTTACTATTAACAAATAAATTTGGTCCAAAAAATTAATCAATCAATCATTTGACCAAAGCCAAAGCCAAAGCCGAAGGAGCGATGACGACGACGGCGCGAAGCTTGCATTCTTCTTAACTCTTTAAGAGCTAGAAGAAGTGCAATTATATATATATACCCATCAAAACCTTTTCCTCTTCCAATATGAGACAATGTTCCTTTGTCAAGGAGGGAAACTCAAATATTTTCAATTTCCCTCAATTTCCCATTCACCTGCTTTTAAGCTACATTTAAGCTTTAAAACCCAACATAAATAATAGCTTAATTTTAGATAAAATAGTCACATAATTGATTTAGATTTTCTGAATAATTTCACGTATTACGTTCACATCTTATTGACACTTGTCTAAAAATTATTGTCACATGTTTAACTGGAAGGAGTTCTTGAGATTTGAGTGATCTAAGTTTATATAGGTGTAAATAGTAGTGGTGCCGAAGATTTTCGTTTACAAATTTCAAGAGTTTTTTTTTCTTTTCTCTTGAGATGATAAGTGTCTTTTAACTCTAGCTGTTATTTTAAACTATATATATAATAGCATTTGAACTCTTGCTTTGAGAATAACTTATCTTGAAGCTAAAGCAAGTTAATTACCTTAAAGGTAATATAGTAAGCTTTATATGTGTTTTAACCAACGAGGATATTTGAATATCTGAAGCAACAGAAACTAAATGGGAAAGAAGAAGAGAACAAAACAATATATTCAGACTCAAGTGGCTTATATATGACGAATAAATGAGAAGTTTATGAGTTAATTAAACGTATTATATTTGCCATTGAAGGTATAACTAATTAAGTGTGAGTGAATTTGTTTTTGTAACCAAAAGTGGGGTGAACCTTTGTAAATTAAGATTGCATTGATTCTGAGACCTAAGTATCATATTATTATTAGTAATCATTTTGTAGTTATAGATAAACTGGTCCCTAGTTATATATACTTAGCTAGCGAGCGAAGAAAATACAAACAATTATTTAATAAATTAATAAGAAAAGTCTACGTAGATTAGGTAAAAGTCAGCTGAAAAATTTATTATAAGTAAAAGACGGCAATAACTTGCTTCCAATAAATTACAAACAATTTATAAATTAATTAAAATATAAACAGCTTACTGAATAATGAGAATATTCTGAACATAGTTGACACCTATACCAATAAGAAACCTTTAATTAAATGATAATAGGTTAAGCTGACGATTTAGCAAATTTATCACCATTAGTATAATGAGTAATACTATCAGATTTTGTTTGAATTTGGCTTAGTTCAGTTGGATTTGACGATGAATGACAATTTGATGAATAAAAAATCGAAGTAAAAATATATTACTAAATCTTGGATCATCGCGCTTGGACAAGGAAAGTTATTTTGAGTAGATGATCGGATAAGAAGAAAACTTTTGGCCAATATTATCCTTGATGAAAGGTCATTTGGCACTGTTAAGAATTTACCCTGTCAAATTATCTAAAAGTTAATCTCAATTTAAATATATATATATATATATATATAGCAAGTGCGTTATTACACGAAAAAGTCGGACAACTCATTTGGTGTAATAGATATAAATTACATTATTAGTCTAACATTTTTTAAATTATCGACTTAAAGAATCAATTATAATGATCCAGTCCATCTTCTTATATTTAAGTGAAATTAAACAGTGAATTACTTCAATAAAAGGATATGATTTTTCACCACCTCTTCATGCTTAATTAATAAAACTTTTATCAAATAAACTACTTACTCAATAAAAAATTATTACCTATTAATATGTTTTAATAATTAATGATTCTACTTCCAATTATTATTCTTAATAATTAGTAGAAATGTTCTCTATCTAACGCCCAAAAAAGGGGGAAAATAAATAAAGCACACGTGCGAAGCACGCTTTTATGCAACAATCAAGTAATAAAATATAATTAAAATCAAATGAGAGGGCCATCCTCCTAAACGACAACATGCCACGTAAACAAATCAAGAGCCGTGTATTCTATTCATCCAACGACTAAACCAACCACTTTTAGTCCACCCTCAAAATCACAAACCTCCTTCCCAAGATTTAGGCACCAATACTGAATTCCCATCACCAATTTTCCGACTTTTTTTCCGTTCACCGGAAATCAACCTCCGACATCTTTTCCGGTGAACCCCACCTCCTTCCTGTTCACAGTACATTCATCTGTTCTGGTCCCCCATATGTGCACAGGTATATAACAATACATGATATACATAACCACGGACATATATTCACACCGAAGCTTCCTTTTTTATCTCCATCTTTCTCTCTCTCTTTCTGTTTTCCTCTTTCTTCTGCCCATTGCTCAAAAAACTCCATTTACACATTATAAATACTTGCTTTCTTCAATATTGAATTGTTTTCTTCTTCTTCTTCTTCTTCTTCTTCTTCTTCTTCTTCTTCTTCTTCTTCTTCTTCTTCTGCCTTTTCTTTCTCGACCAGCAGACTTTATATGATCCTGATAATCAGTATATCTTTTTTCCTGAATCCTGTACTTAGGTTTCTGTTTATTCTACTTAACGTGTAGTCCAATTCGTATTCTGTTTATTTTCGTCTCGAAATAAATAGTGGTACCTATAACCTATTTAGTCGTTGTACTTTCTAAAATTGCAGACCTGTACAAGACCTCAAGTTTCAATTATATATTTGTGGAATAGGATTAGTTAGATCAATTTCTGAAACCATACAGTGAACAATTTGATAGTAGGGTTGGTTTATTTGTTTATATATACAGATGTCAACATCGTTGTGAAATGGTGTGAGTAGAGGTTTGGTTTCGATAAAAGTTGATAATGGCGTATAATCCGAATCATATGTCACAAGAAATGGATATGCACCATTTCTCTGATGAAAATTCAGCAGTTTTAAGGAGTATATTACCGGAACAGCTAGCTCAGTCCTCGCCGGACGTCAAACCGCTTGACCACCAGCAGCCGCCAACGTGGCTCAACAGCGCAATCCTCCGACAGGAAAGTCATTATACCGGTACCGGTGGTCGTGGTGCCGGTGAGAATTTCCTCAATTTGCACTCAAACTCGGAGTCGTCGGCGGCAGCGTCACAAGCCTCAAATCAGTGGCTATCGAGGTCGATTTTACAGAGAAACGTAAGCGATGTTCAAACCTCCAATAATTCATCAGCCGTAATCGCCGCCGCCGATTTGAAGAACGACGACGGGAATAATAACAACGATAACGGGAACAACAACGCCGGTGGTCAGTTAACTGATAGTGAAGTCGTCGGTGGCGGCGGCGGCGGCACCGATGGAATTCTGAATTGGCAAAATGCTGGGTATAAAGCTGAAATTTTAGCACATCCATTGTTTGAGCAGTTGTTATCAGCACACGTGGCGTGCTTGCGAATAGCGACGCCTGTGGATCAGTTGCCGAGAATTGATGCACAGCTGGCACAATCACAGCAAGTAGTAGCGAAATATTCCACCCTTGGACAAAATATTGGTGATGATAAGGAACTTGATCAGTTTTTGGTAAGCTCTTCTTTCTTCTATTTTAACACATGCAATTGCAGTAGAATCTTTTATTTGTATTTGCAGTGATAGACTCTTGTTTTTTAAAAAGAATTAGGTTTGAAATTTTACTTTTTTCTGAATAACTCTTCACAATTGAATCTGAAAAGTTTGTTTCTTTGTGTTTTATTGCTCTTTCAGATTTGTTTCTTCTTGCTTCTTGTATTTTATTGAATTAGGATGGTCCAGAGATTCTGAGACTCAGATCTCCTCTGTCTAAATTTAATGTTTTTACCCCATCTCCTAGTTGGTTTTTCAGAATTTGTTAGCTAAATTAATTTTTTTTTTTTTTTTTTTTTATCTCTGCGGTAAGTTCTGGAAAATGAAATAAAACACTAGTTCTAAGTTCTAACTTAAGGGTCGTTCGGTACGGATAACAATAATAATCCTAGGATAAAGTTTAACTTTATCCCATTTTTTAGTTTACGGCGTTAGCTAATTTCGGGATAACTTTTACACTATATAGAAAAGGTAATCCCACCTTTGTACCAAATGACCCAAGTCAAGAAATCTGCTGCTGTGTAATTGTGAGTTGATATTTTAAAATTTTGAAATGAGGAGCTATTTTGATGAACATATAGGCTGGGTTTGATATCAGAGGGAAATAGTTCCAAATTCAAAGGTAAAATAGTACTAGTAGTAATTATCTTTGCTGTCCTTGCAACTGCTTCATTATTTTCAATCACTGGTTGGTTGCAGATGTAATAGTAGTAAATACTATAACAAAGTCTTAGCTCATATGTCCTCTAAATAGTAAGACTGACTGAATAAAATGTCAAGTCTTAAAAGACTTGTCACCTGTTTTTTGTATTTACATAATTAAAGACAATGGCATGGGATCATTTTCTGTGGCTCCTAGTTTTCTTTTTAGAACAGGTTGGAATTTCTTTTTGGAATTACTAGCGATAAAAGTAGGTGTCCAGTTTTCAAGAAACAGAAAATAAATGAGGCACCAGCTTCATCCAACTGCAGGAATCTCAATTAATACGTTAACAATTCGACCATGTATATAAGCAAAAATTTTGAGAGAACTTAATTCATATTAGGTGGATATAGTCGCTAATTATTGCAGGCTGCTACTTGTAGAGCTTTTGATACTCATGCCCTAATTCTAATGGAAGAAGTAAGTTTTCTCTTTGCACTTTTATCTCATTAAGAGGCTTCTGATAAGGTAATTTCTTTAACTCGTCCGAAGGTTGATCAAACCAAGATCAGATGTAAGTTTCAGCCTGAAAAGTTTCCTTCAATGCTCCATCTGAGAATTATAACCTACTTAATCAGTGGATTCAAACCATTGACTGCAGCATCTCTGTTTTCAAGAATAATAAGATACTATTGCTCTTCATTCACTGCTTTCTGGTAGCACAAAAAGCGCTGATGTAGTCATATGAGAAACTAACGTAATAATTATTTGACAAGACTACGTAATATTGATATTGATATGAAACATAAGGCCAAAGCTGAACATATGTTCTTCTGTTTTTCCTGATCAGGAAAGTGGATAAATTAGTATCTTTTGATTTATTTCTGCTTATCTATATAGATGTATTTGTTTTCTGGAACCTTGTGTTGCAGTCTCTTTGTTAACTTAAATGAGGAAATCTGGTAATGCAGACTAATTTGGGTTTTCATTTATATCTACTACTAATTTATATAAATAAGTCTAACATTTTATTCTTGGCACTGTTTATGTAACTAACAAAACCTGCATTGTGGATCCTTGTACTGCATCCTCTTACGTGTTGATATATATGTTTAACAACAAATAATTTATTTTGCAACACACGATTAATGACTGGACACATGGTTAGTAATCAGAAACCCCATTTGCCTTCTGGTCATCGCTGAGATGTCCAGAAGATGACAGCCTTCCTTGTTTAAGAAAACAATGCAATTTATCACCTAGTAGAGTAGTCTATTCTTTTTGGCCAGGTCAGGACTTAATTTTCATGGTGGTCTTCAATGCCTAAAACTATAAGCTTGTGGAAGTCTAGATGTGGTTCGGTTGCATATTAGGAAATTTAGTTCTTTACGTTTAGGGTCTGAGAAATCAGCATATCCTAGGTTTCTATATCTTAGTCTAAGTGTGGAAAACACTAAGGCAGAGCAGAATCAATTAACAAAGGAAGTTTATAATCTTTCTGGCCAAGCAACACCTTTTTATATGGAGTAAAGAGTGCAGCCTGAGTGTCTGGAGCTTGAGTTATTCTTCACATGATTGAAATAAAAAGAAACAAAATAATAACTTTCAGGCGAATATTCCCTTGATGTTTACACTAACTGCATCTTGCTCTCAGGGCAATATCTTTTATTCATAAACCAAATCTGAAAATAGCTTAATGCTAGAGCTTACTTTTGCTCTCATTTTGTTTTGTAGACACATTACGTGCTGTTGCTTTGTTCTTTTAAAGAACAACTACAACAACATGTCCGTGTTCATGCAATGGAAGCAGTTATGGCTTGCTGGGAGATCGAGCAGTCATTGCAAAGCTTAACTGGTAGGCATCCAATATTCATTTTGGGGCATTTTCATGGTTACTATTTAATATGCCTATTGTGATTTACTGTTGTCGATTTAATATTTGCTCAATATGTGTTTGGAGAGTGAACATATATTGCATGTAAGTTCAGTCTGCCTTTTACCTCTGTTAGAAGTTGAGAAGGCTTGGGGGGAAGTGAAAGCAGTATGTGAACCTACTTCATATTTTTGATCCGGCATTCTTGATTATCATTTTTTTTTAGGTGCCTTTCTAGAACAGAAAAACTGTAGGATAATAATTTCATGTCATTTGTTCAAATTTTAACATTTGATTTTCAGTGGCAGAAACTTTTGCCACTCTTTATTCATTAAGTTGGGTAAGTTCTTTGACATATATGTGTCTACTCTGCTAGAAGTATCAAACTAGACAGTTCTAACCTCTGTGGTTGGTTTCGGAAATTGCAAGCATGAAAACATTGTAGCAAATGATCATCACGTTGAGGTAAACTATTGAGTTCGAGTTTTCTCTCTGAATATCATCACGTACAATTTGAAAGAATTTCTTATTTGATGTTTTAAGCTTCAAATTAGACTAGTTAATATGTAAATCTTCTCATGCCAGTCACACAGTTGAGGAAGAAAAAAGGAAAGTAATTTATTATCTATAGTAAATTGGACTTGTCTCTTTCAAAGACAATATCTTTTCCTCCAATTTGTTGATACTTCTTTGTCGTTTGAGGCTGATAAAAACTCATAACTGGCAGAAAATATGATCTTAATGTGTGTACTTCGCTATTCAGTATGGTAGAATGCACTTCCTTTTTTCTCAATGACCATAAACAATTCTTAACCTTAGGACTTCTGCATGGCTTCTAACCAATTTAACATTTCACGCAGTTTAATATTTCACATGTTTCTTGTTTTATTTTTCTTTTGTATTATCTAATAGAAGAGAGGTCTTTGTGAATCTTCCTTGCGCTAACTGGTATCTCTTTTCTTTTTATATTTTCCCTAGGCTTTTCGGGGTGGCCAGATTTTGATACCTTGATAAAGAATGTTTGAGTTTTAGACAATGAACTGTATATTTTTTAGCCATATACTGAAGTTAATATTGTTTCTACATGCTGCTTATGCAGGAGTTTCTCCAGGAGAAGGTACAGGTGCTACAATGTCGGATGATGAAGATGACCAGGTGGATAGTGAAGCCAATTTGTTCGATGGAAGTTTAGACGGTCATGACGGCATGGGCTTTGGTCTTCCAACAGAGAGTGAGAGGTCATTGATGGAGCGTGTGAGGCAGGAGCTAAAGCACGAGCTGAAACAGGTATAGTTTTGCTATGATATTTTTTGAGCTATTCTGGCCCCTATTGTTTTATCAAACTGTGTTTAACTCATCGGCCTCCTTCTCCTCTCTTAATAAATAGGGTTACAAGGAAAAACTTGTGGATATTAGGGAGGAAATTCTGCGAAAGAGAAGGGCAGGAAAACTCCCTGGCGATACTACCTCTGTCTTGAAAGCGTGGTGGCAATCACATGCCAAGTGGCCATACCCCACTGTAAGTTCTTAATTATCAATCTTCCATTCTGATTTTCTTGACCTATAGACTAAATGGCATCCTTTTGTGCATTTTGCACTTGTAAAAGCACACAAATCACCGGAAAGTTTAATTCACCAAAACTGCACCTTTAGCTTATTAGGTAAAGTCTGGAAATACATTTTTTTTGTGGTGTCATCTTTCAAGAGAAATTTAGCTGCTAACTCGTATCAATCTTCGTGAATTTACAGTTATCTGTAATGCATCTAGTGGCTTTTACATGGTAGATCCAAAAGGAAAATGAGTTGATGACATTAACTTGGTGCGATAAGTTTGAAAAATTAGTCTATAGCCGTAACTTTGCTCTGGTTATTACAATTATGCTCTTGCTGCACTTATAACCCTCTACTTTCTTTTGTGGTTAATTTGTACACTTGCAGGAGGAAGATAAAGCTAAACTGGTACAAGAAACAGGCCTTCAACTTAAGCAGATAAATAATTGGTTCATCAACCAAAGAAAAAGGAACTGGCACAGCAATGCTTCCTCTTCTACTACTTCGAAGAGCAAACGCAAAAGGTAATGAAAGTTAAGCATATATAAAAGTTTCTTTTTTCTTAATAAACTGAAAGTGATTTCTGCTAACTTAATTCGAAACTTATCCAGGTGAAACTGCAAACACTGTCATACAAGGGAAGGTATAATCAACTTATTAACAAACTTCCTTGGATATTTTTGCTCGTGCGTCCAGCTCAATTAGCATATGTGATATTGGTAACACAGTACTATATAGTATATAGAAAGATGATCCTTGATGTGGCTGGATCCAAGGACTCATTCACTTAAAGCAACAGGTCAGTTATTTCTCAACTGCTGAAGAACTGTTAAAAACAGGTGCTACTGTTTACATGACGCGCTAGTGGTTTTCGTATAGTGATCAGATGGGGAGGGATGATGATTAATATATATCAATCAGCTCCGCTTTAATCACAAATTAGTTGGGATTGATATGAATCGTCTGTATTCATTCTGCGTGGATTGAATGGGCGGAAAAGTCAGTGACTCATAACTCATTGCTGACTGATATTATAACATTTTTGTTACTACACTATTTACAATATTTTTGTATGGGTTAGATGTGGGGGTGCACAGTTGAATAAGCTCGGTTTCATCAATAACTTTTCTTGTAGCCATGTAAGATTGACAAAATGTGTACGTTTTCTTATCGCTATAGTTGGCTCATATCATGTTTTTGTTTACAATGTGGAAAAAAAGAAAAAAAGAATATTATGGTGGTGTTAATATTATATTATGGATACAAATATGTGCATGGAAGTTTATATATGCTGACGGAATTCGCTTAGGTTCAGAAATGATATTTTCCTGAACTGTTTTGGTAAAGTTTAAGATGGAAAGTGGAAAGACAAGTAAAAGAAAGGTAAGTTATCAGCCGAAATTGATAAGTTTTAAATTTTCAATAGTTTTTGCAAACAACCAAATATTAATAAAGAATCACACGTTTATATTTGCTTATTTAATATGTTTAAATGTAAAAAGAATCGAAAATATGCTATCTTTTCTGAACTTTGATTTGTAGAGGTATTGATCTAGTTTCCCTCTAGTTTTTGTGTTTTCCTTTTTCTAAATAAACATAAACTGGTTCTTTAAAAAACATATTAAAATTGTAACTAGCAATGAAAAATAGAGTGTCTGAGGGAGATTCAAAATCTTTTTGTTTTGGGCAACTACATAAGACTGTCATTTCTGAATGATAAAGAAAAAACATTCTTTAAAGAAGATGAAAATCCATACATACATCGAACATGTCATATGGAGAGTAAGCCATATGTCACAACATTTTACTTTCTTCTTGGTGAACACAAAAACATGGCCATACTAGAAAAATGTTCCTCGAGTTCGAGCAAATGCAATGTTTATCATTGCAGACAAAAACAAAAGTTAGCATATATACAATCTGCCCAGACATCATTAACGAAGATAAAATCCACATATATGGAGAGTAAGTACCACTATAAGTAACTTGTTACGAGATGGGATCATTAACGAAGATAAAATCCACATATATGGAGAGTAAGTACCACTATAAGTAACTTGTTACGAGATGGGATGGATGGATCTCTACACACTTAACTAGATATCTCGGGTTCAAATCTTGGATAGAGGAAATTTTCCGATAGGAAGTATTTTCATCTTGGATGAGTCATACGTGAAAAGTCAAGTTAGTGAATTTTAAATGCGAGATGGT
Organism: Nicotiana otophora; assembly: GCA_000715115.1. Taxonomy (NCBI): domain Eukaryota; kingdom Viridiplantae; phylum Streptophyta; class Magnoliopsida; order Solanales; family Solanaceae; genus Nicotiana; species Nicotiana otophora. The sequence goes on along the minus strand of AWOL01S0027908.1, from coordinate 1,194 downwards.
TAAATAAATAAAATATTACTTTCAGACTCGTGATGTTTGAAAAAAGGGAATCTAAAAACAAGTGATCTGATATATCAACGCTTTCTCTTCATTTCTTAACTTTTCCTTTATCTAACAGTAGAATAAATACCCATATAAAACAAAAATAAATACCGTTTTTCAGAATTGTTTTAGGACCTTATGTCACGTCCTTAGTTGTTAACTAAGTACACGTGCGGCACTTGATAATTTTCTCACGTTCTTGGTATGCCAAGTCAGCCTTACTACACTCAAGATCGCTAAGAGAATGGTAGAAAGAACACAAGAGAATTGTTAAAGGAAGCTTTGTATTAGAGAAAACTTGAATTGTTTGCTTGATGAATTACAAATGAATGGCCTCCTTTATATACTAGTCTCCTAGGGGCTAGTGTGCAAATATTAATTGTTACACAAGTCCTTAATATTTACAAGATAAGGGCTTTCTCTAGAATTCTCTACAAGCCTAGAAGATTCCAAGGACTTTCCTAGCAAATCCATAAACATCTAGGATCTTCCAAAGGAAATGTCCATACTTCTCTAGAATCTTCTCACAAATGCAAGCATTCCTCCTATGTAAGCTTCCACATGGCATTAATATATGCCAAATGG
>AWOL01S0027904.1:57093-103840 GCA_000715115.1 Nicotiana otophora | reverse complement strand
TTCAATTACATTATATTATGTGTTCCACGTATAGATCATATGGGCATTCTATTTTTGAAAGAGTATTTCTAGCTATACACACTAGTGCTATTCGACAGTACTAACGTCCCTTTTTCCGGGGGCGCTACATCTTTAATGGATGTAGGTGGTTCTACAGCAAGTGGCATTGATCAGTGATAGCAGTACACTCCTTTCAGCCGATTTGGTGAGCCCCACTTCATTTCGGGGTCATTTATCTTTTGTTTGTCATGTACTTGTGGTTGAGGTATAGCCGGGGCTTTGTTGCCGGCATTTCTATATTACTCTTCAGTTGTACTTAGAGGCTCCGTGACAGGTTGTGGGTGGTATTTGATGTTGGGAATTGGATTAGAACTGTTGGTATTTGGCAATATGTTTTTCATTAAATCTATAAACTTGTACTATTTTGGAAATATTGAATGATGCTGTTAATTGGAATGAAATGGAAGCGGTTAATGAAATCTCTTCAGTATTTGATCAACGGAGTACATCTCCTCTTTATTCACGAATGAATTTGGGTAGAATGAAATCTAACAGACTTGCTCAATCGGGTTCACTCGGTTGAGCGTCGGTCGCGCTCCTCAGTTTTTGGGCGTGACAAAGAGACAGTTATAACAAGAACGCATGTACATCTTCAATGCCAGCTCCCGCTATACACAGCAACATTAGCTCCAAAATCTGCACGCAAGATACAGAAGTATAGTATGAGTACAGCCGACCCCATATAATCAATAAGTAACAAACCTAACCTTAGGATGAAAGCAGTGACAAGCTCAGGAAAAGGTCAGTGTCCATCACCAATAACCAAAATTAACTCATGATGATATAATGAAAGCAATACAATTAATAAATCAAAATAGATATTAAGCTCAGCTCATTGACTGTTACGGAAAAAAATAGACATGCTTTCTAGATATAACAGTCAAATCCAGTTATTACAACTGAAAGTCAATAAATCTCGAGTTTATTAAAAGAACTATATTTTCAATTCACAATGCCAGATAAAAACTTCCGTTTACAAATTAGCATGAGCAAAGTACATCTATATGCCTACATGTCAATATATATGCCAAGTCATCAATAACCATATATTATTTAGCATGAGGAATATACATCTCAATGCCTACATGTCAAATGTACATGTTAAATCATAAATGTCACAATACCATATAACATGAAAAAAATGCATCTCTACGCCTACATGCCAAGTATGCATGTTAAGTGAATGATTTCACGGTGATATTCCTAGGTATTCACAGTCTCAGAGCACTCAATTTGTCTGTCACAAACTCCAACTCATCATACACAATCACTCAACATTGTACGGTACCTGTGCTCACTACTAGTATGTCAGACTCCAGAGGGGCGAATCCTGCCCAAGCGCTAATATAATGCCATATGGCCTGCTGCGACATGTAGCCCGCTCCCATAATAATAATAAGCCAATAAGGCATGCTGCGATGTGTAGCTCGATCCCATAAATAAGCCAAAAAGGCCTTCTGTGGCTTGCAACCCGGTCCCATAAATATCACTCACAATCCGGCTCTCAGGCCCAAACTCAGTCATTAGTCTCACGGGCTCACAAATCTCATACCGCTCAGNCAACCCGGTCCCATAAATATCACTCACAATCCGGCTCTCAGGCCCAAACTCAGTCATTAGTCTCCCTAGTCTCACGGGCTCACAAATCTCATACCGCTCACCCTAACAACTCAACATAAGGAAAAGCAATGATAACATGCGATGTAACAATGATGATGAACATAGACTGAATTATGATATGCAAATGATGAATCATGACTGAGTGTATAATTACAGTTAAATCGGACAACTCAAAACAACAGTAATAGTCTCATTAGGTCTCAACCAATTAGCCACATAGCCTAAACATGTCTTCTAACATAATTCACATCTCAGATAACCAAATAAGTAGGGAGAAAATTGATGTAACAAGATATAACAGCATAACAAGTCAGGTCATAGTCTAATAGTCAACTTGAATCATTATTACCCCGGTGCACACCCACACGCCCGACACCTAGCATATGCGTAGCCCAATACATCTCATATAACATAGTTCCCAGGGTTAAATACCCTCAAATTCAAGTTTAGATATGTTACTTACCTCGAACAAGTCAAATCCAATACCGAGCAAGCCAAACAATACTCTAGAAATGTCATCCCGCGCGTAACAACCTCCAAATGGCTCGAAACTAGCCAAAGCCAACTCAAATATATCAAACAATTTCTAAAGAAACAATCCCAAATGATAAATGTCGAATCTTTAATCAATTACTCAAAGTCAATAAAAAAGTCAAACCCCGGCTCGCACCTCTAAACCTGACAAAGCTCATGAAATCCGATAATTCATTAAATTACGAGTTCAACCATACTAATTTCACTCAAATCCGACTCTGAATCGATGTTCAAAACCCAAAATATTACTTTAGGAAAGTTTTAAAAAAAAGAACAATTTCCCTTTGAAATTCATAATCCAAATGCCAAAATCAAAGATATATTCATGACATATAATCAAAACGGAGTCAAAAATACTTACCCTAATCCATGTGGTGAAATTCCTCTCCAAAAACACCCAAAATCGAGCTCTAAATCTCAAAATGTGATAAAAAGAATCAAAACCTCGATATTATATGCTTTTGCCCAGTCACTTCGGAAATGCGAACAAATTGTCTCACTTGCGACCTCCGCTTATGCGGTAAACTACTCTCACATGCAAGAAAGCCTCAACCTAGCAATTGTTGCTTCTACGACACATAACACACTTCTGTGATTGTGCTTCTGGTCTACATTTGCCACACCTGCATCCATGCAGGTGCGTCTTCACTCCGCATCTGCGACCTTGTCGCCCACAGTCCATTTTCGCTTCCACTATCAAAATGTCTACATCTGCAGACACGCTTCAGCGCCCAATCTTCCACACCTGCGAACTCTGTCCCAGGACACAACTTTCGCTTTTGCGACTCCTTTGCCACTTCTGCGGCTCCGTACCTGCACCCAAAATTCCGCAGGTGAGGTCACACTAGGTATAAGAATTCTCAGCAATGCTAGCATGAATCTGAAATAGTCCGAATCAATCCAAAACATATTTGAGCCCCTCGGGACCCCGTCCAGGTATACCAACTAGTTCCAAAACATTACACAGACTCACTTGAGACCTCAAATCACACATAACAACATAGAAATGGCGAAGCACACCTCAAATCAAACTTGAAAAACTTTTGAACTTTCAATTTCCAAAACTCATGTCGAACCATATCAAATTAACCCAGAATGACCTCAAATTTTGTACACAAGTTTCAAATGACAAAACAAAGCAATTCAAATTCCCAGAATCACAATTCGAACATAATATCATAAAAGTCAACTCTCGGTCAAACCTATGAACTTTCCAAACCTTCAAATTGCCAACCTTTGACAATTAACGCCAAACCTCCAAGAGGCATCCAAATGCAAATCTGGGCATATGCCCAAGTCTAAAATCACCATTTGGACATAAAGGAACCATCAAAACTTCAATCCGAGGTCAAATATACAAAAGACAAACTTGGTCAACTCTTCCAACTTAAAGCTTCCTAATTGAGAATCATTCTTCTAAATCAATCCCGAATTACTGAAAATCAAGACCGACGATTTACGCAAGTCATAATATATCATATGAAGTAACTCAAGACTTCAAACAGCTGAACAGAATGTAAATGCTCAAAATGACTGGTCGAGTCGTTACATATTTAAATCTAAATGCGAAAATGTAAACTAACCTAGAAAGAGAGAAAAATGATCAATGACTACAAGCATGGATATACGGTGAATTACACTCAAGTAACGATTCAATGTATTTTATGATTTTACAAGCATGAGCTAGTTTATGTGAATTAGCCTCGAATAGTATTCTATATTAGCTTCTTCTGAAGAGTAATAAGACTTCCTAATTGAACTATCCCTAAATAAATTAAGAGATTAAGTGCAACCGAATATAGCTACCAGTAGTTCAATCCTATCCCTAGGTATAAAATAAGGGTTAATGCCTCAAGTTCTTGTTAGTTAGTCTTTCCCAACCCCGAATTACCTTTTCCGAGATTAATTCGAAGTTAATAGGTGAGTCCTAGGGTTAGCTAATCCCTATAGAAACATTTAAAGAACAATAATAATTAAAGAAATAATTAACTCACTTCATAATTAATAAAAATCATCAAATACATAAGCACAACATGATATTTAGTCAAAACTTTAATAATGAAAATTTGCATAAACAAGGTTCAAGTATTGGATCAAATACTACACACTTAGATATTCAATACAAATAAAGGAAATGAAGAAATGAGTAAAAATGGTTAAGAAAATCTCAACCAAAGTCTTCAAATCTTCATCTCCCAAGTGTGTGTGCAATAACCCTAGCTCCAAGCTTGTATTTTTATCCAATGATATGCCAAAGACAGCCAAAGATGTGTTCTGAATGAGCTAGGTCATGTATTTGCGGGTTTGGGATCAAGAAAATATGAAATGCCAAGTATTCCCAGCTTTAATTCCCGTTGACCGCACCTACGGAAAAAATTATCACAGGTGCAGCTCCATAGATGCAGAATTCTGCTTGCATATGCGATGTTTAGTGGGAACTTAAATTTTTGCAGAAGCAGACTCTGAAGTGCATATTCGCAATCGCAGATGCGTAAAGGTGAGCACAAAAGTGCCTTCACAGATGCTGAGGATTGCCTGTAGATACGGTTTTTGTGGAAACCAAGCATTTCTATATATACAAACTCTATCTCGCAGATGCGATNATGGGTTGTGGGATGATGGAATCCTCCATAAAAGGACTTTGATACCTTAATGCACACCTAGTGTTTGATAAAATGCTCAAATGAGCTAGAACCATGATCATCTTCCTAATTTTGGTTCAACTTGTTATATTTCTAAAATAGATTGAAGTTGTTAAGATTTCCGGGACATTTTAGAGTGTAAGGAAGCTCAATTGAGGTATGTTGGCTAAACTCTTCTTTAAGAATTGGAACCTCAATATCCTTGTAAGTTCCAAGATATTTATTACAAATCGAGTATTCCGAATGAGTTTTGTGACAAAGATATATGTTCAATTCATGTTTCAAATGGTCTTATCATATTGTATTATAAACTGAGGATGTGTTTCAAACTATGGATTGTGTATCTATATGTTATGATTCCAAGCCGTGATTTATGTGGAAATTATTATGCTAAATTGTGAATATATTGTGATCGGGATAACACATCCACCCGCATATATTGGGGTGAGGCGGCAATGCCGCTTTGTGTATGATTTTGGTATTGTTGTTGCACCACCACCCACATATATATATTGGGGTGAGGCGGCATGTCCGCTTTGTGTAGGTATTGGTATCGTTGATACATTTCCACCTGTATATATTGGGGTGAGGCGGCGGGGCCGCTTTGTGTGAAATGGGTATTGTGCTTACACCTCCACCCGCATACATTGGGGTGAGGCGACAGGGCCGCTTGAGTAGAGTTTTGGTATTGTTTTTACACCTCCACCTGCATACATTGGGGTGAGGCGGCGGAGCCGCTTTGTGTGAAAATCGTTACAGAGGATCTCATCTTAAGTTCTATAAATGTTAATAGAAACTCTTGATCAGCTTGCTTTGGTTTAAACGGCTATCTATGCTATTCTATTGTCGCCTTGATTCATCGTATTCATACAATATTTTTGAGTTCTTAAATTGGTGTTTGGTTTTCATACTAGTACTATTCGACATGTATTAACGTCCCTTTTGCAGGGGGCGCTGCATCTTTAATGGATGCAGGTGGTTCCACAGCGGAGGATACTGATCAGTCACAGCAGTGCTCATTCTTCCCAGCTGACTTGGTGAGCCCCATCTCATTCCGGGGTTGTGCATCTTTTGTTACATATATGTTTTGAGGTATAGTCAGAGCCTTGTTGTTGGCACTATCATTGTACTCTTTGGTATTTTAAGAGGCTCCGTAGACTAAGTGTGGGTTGTGTATGGGTGTTGGAAATGTTAAACAACTTGTGTTGTGATTAAATCACTTGTTCTACTTTGAACCATGAAGGGGGGTGTGTGTGTATTTTGAGATTATTAATGGAGTAACTAATGGTAATGAATTGGTATTGTAGACATGATCACCTTATTGGATAATTAATGAAAATATGTATAATCCTTATTCATGGATGAGTTTGGGTAGAAGGAAATTTAACAGGCTTGCTCGGCCGGGTTCACTCGGTTGAGTGTCGGTCGCGCTCCTCGATTTTTGGGCGTGACATGTCTCATGTGTTGGATTTTAGCTAGGTGCATTTGGACAAGTATTTGACTTATAAGGAGGAGCCGGTGGTTATTTTGGATAGGCATGTTCGAAAGCTGAGGTCGAAGAATATTGCATTAGTGAAGGTTCAGTGGAGAGGTCAACCGGTCTAGGAGGCGACTTGGGAGACCGAGCATGATATGCGGAGCAGATATCCTCACTCTTTTTATANCTTTGTGTAGGTATTGGTATCGTTGATGCATTTTCACCCACTTGATTAGAGATTTGGTATTGTTCTTACACCTTCACCTGCATACATTTGGGTGAGGCCACGGGGCTGCTTTGTGTGAAAATAGTTACAGAGGATCTCATCTTAAATTCAATAAATGTTAGTGACAGCTCTTGATGAGCTTGCTTCGGTTTAAATGGCTATCTATGTTATTCTATTGTCGCCTTGATTAATCATATTCATACAATATTTTTGAGTTCTTAAATTGGTGTTTGGTTTTCATACTAGTACTATTCGACATGTATTAACGTCCCTTTTGCAGGGGGCGCTGCATCTTTAATGGATGCAGGTGGTTCCACAGCGGAGGATACTGATCAGTCACAGCAGTGCTCATTCTTCCCAGCTGACTTGGTGAGCCCCATCTCATTCCGGGGTTGTGCATCTTTTGTTACATATATGTTTTGAGGTATAGTCAGAGCCTTGTTGTTGGCACTATCATTGTACTCTTTGGTATTTTAAGAGGCTCCGTAGACTAAGTGTGGGTTGTGTATGGGTGTTGGAAATGTTAAACAACTTGTGTTGTGATTAAATCACTTGTTCTACTTTGAACCATGAAGGGGGGTGTGTGTGTATTTTGAGATTATTAATGGAGTAACTAATGGTAATGAATTGGTATTGTAGACATGATCACCTTATTGGATAATTAATGAAAATATGTATAATCCTTATTCATGGATGAGTTTGGGTAGAAGGAAATTTAACAGGCTTGCTCGGCCGGGTTCACTCGGTTGAGTGTCGGTCGCGCTCCTCGATTTTTGGGCGTGACATGTCTCATGTGTTGGATTTTAGCTAGGTGCATTTGGACAAGTATTTGACTTATAAGGAGGAGCCGGTGGTTATTTTGGATAGGCATGTTCGAAAGCTGAGGTCGAAGAATATTGCATTAGTGAAGGTTCAGTGGAGAGGTCAACCGGTCTAGGAGGCGACTTGGGAGACCGAGCATGATATGCGGAGCAGATATCCTCACTCTTTTTATAAACAAGGTGTGATTTAAACTCGTTTGAGGTTGAATGTTTGTTTAAGAGGGGGAGAATGTAATGACTTGGCCAGTTATTTTGTGTATTTGAGCCTCGTTCCCTTATTTGACGCTTTATGTATGTCTGTTTATTGATTTATGACTGGTGGAGATGGTTGGATTGATTTTGGGAAGTTTTTGGAGAGAATCAAAACTTAGTTCCATGGTTGGAATCTTAAGTTATAATAGTTACCAAGATTTGACTTTTATGTAAACAACCTCGGGTTGGTGATTTAATAGTTCCAATAGGTTTGTATGGTAATTTTGGACTTAGGTGTATGTCTAGATTTAGAATTGTAGTTTCCTAAGTTGATTTGGCTCTAATTGTCGAAAGTTGAAAACTTGAAGGTTTGGAAAGTCCATAGGTTTGACCGGGAGTTCACTTTGAGACTATCCAGGTCGGATTGTTATTCCGGAAGTTGAAATAGATTTGTTATGTCATTTGGGACTTGTGTGCAATATTTGATTGCATTCCATATTGGTTAGGTAGGAATCAGACGTTTAGTTGGAAGTTAGAAGCTTATGAACTTAAGAGAAGTTTAATTGATGATTTGATCGTCGATTCATAGATGTGGTGATCGTGCATGTGTTTGGTAGCTTTGGGTAGGTCCGGGTAGTATTTACAGACTTTTTTGATATGATTGGATGAGGTCCTGCGTAGCTCGAGTGAGTTTTGTCCCACCCGGAGATTGGTTGGATTGCTAATGACACTGGTGTCTGGTGTGCTTCGCGATCGTAGAGCCGGTCCTGCGATCGCGGAGGCTTATTTTGGGCAAATGCAATTTTTCTTCTAGGCGTTGGAAATTTTTGCATTGCGTTCGCAGGCTGGGGGCTGCGTTCGCAAAGGGTAAATTCAGGCAGTGTGATTTTTGTGCTTCGTGAACGCGGGGCAGTAGCCAAGTTCATGAAGGGCCCACTAGGCAAACTTATAAGTTGTGTAATTTCGGGACATAGACCTATTATTTCATATTTTGAGCCCTAGACTTGGATAGGGATGATTTTCGACGAGGATTTTCATACAAGGCAAGAGGGTAAGTGATTTTGACTTGATTTTTACATTATATTTTATTTCCCCATGGCTTATTATATATAGAATATGGGATTTAAAAGAGAAATTTGGGGACTTTGACTATAATATGGGAGAGTGAAAATGGAGATTTGAACCCCGATTTGGAATCGAATTTGAATAAAACTTGTATAGTTGGACTTGTTTCGAATGTGTAGTCGAGATTTGTGACTTTGGACGGGTTCTAAAAAGTGGGCCTTGGTTTGACTTTTGGTTGACTTTGTGCAATTTGATAAAGATTGAAGCTTTATTGTTTGCAATCAATTTCTATAGTTGTGTTTGATGTTATTAAGTTAGTTTTGACTAGATTTGAGCCATTTGGAGGTTGATTCGCATGGGAAGAGCTTTTTGGAGTATCGATTCACACGCTTTGAGGTAAGCAACTTGTCTAAACTTGGTTTGAGGGTAATTTTCCTGTTGACTATGATATTTTAGGTATGTTAGGGGTGACACAGGTGCTAGGTGAAAGGCGTATATGCGTACACTAGGGTTATTCATGACCCGGGTAGACCTTTGGCTATTATGTACCTTGTTTTTCTATCATGCTTCTTTATTTTCATATTTTGCTTCACTTGTATGACTATGTGAGCTATTATTGATGTTAGAAATCATGTCTAGGATATGTGCTTAACTGTTTGAGACATGAAAAGGATATTCCTGCTATATTTGGTTATTTCCTTAATTGTACTCATACTCTTAGTCATGATGTAACATCAGCATATTATATCCCTGTCTCTGCGTATCCTTTATATGTTATCTCGCATGTTGTTGATGCCCTTATATGTGTGACATGGTTTGAGCTAAGTATTTTGAGATGCGAACATGTGTGACTTAAGCAGTCGATGACTGATCTTTGGCCATAGAGCCAATTTGATACTGATAGTGAGGTGACGTGTATGCCAACTCCCATATTAGGATGAATGATATTGATTAAGACGTGACGCGTGTGCTAGGCCCCATTGGGCTAAGTGATACTGATTGTTGACTTAGATCTGATCAGCGCTTGGGAAAGAACCCGCCCCTCCGGAGTCAAGTAATAATTGTGGGTACAGGCACACGGGTCATATATGTGCTTGGTGAGGGACTTGTGTCAGGCACCCGAACAATGTTGAGTGATGTTATGTGTGATAATTGAAGGGAAATTATGACTGGCAATATACATGTGCTGAGATTTGATACTTGATGATTTAACTGCGATATTGTTGATTATGGCATGCATACTTGTCATGCATGAACCAGGTTGTGTTTCTTCTCTCATGCTTATTTGGTATTTGATATAACTATTTGATGTATTGAACTTGAAATCACTAATTTTTATTCTTGAAAAGCATGTTTATTTCCTTCCTTATTGTGAAAAGGTTGAATTTATTACAACTTGAGCTACTTTTCCTTTTGTCAATATTATACAGTTATTGTTGTTATTGATTATTGGAAATGAATATTGGACCTTGTCAAGCTCTTCATTACTTTTAGCCCGAGGTTAGGTTTGGTACTTATTGAGTATATAGGGCCGGTTGTACTCACACTACGCTCTGCACTTCATGTGCAGATCCAGGTGTTGTTGAGAGAGGTGATTGCTAGGGAGTGGCATTGGTACAAGTTCTTAAGATTTCCAGGCAGTTCTTGTTTCCGTTCGAAGGCTTTGAAGTCTGTTTTTCTCTTAGTTTATGTTGTTGCTATTCTATCTTTCAAACAGTATCGTATTTTATGATTTGACTCTGTATTTAAATTTTGTAGTGCTAATGTACTCGATGACACTAGATCATGGGATGGTTTTAGTTGTATTGTTGCTATTGTCTTCAGTTGTTTATGATGATTTCACTGCTGAGACTATTAAACACTATTATTTAAGTTTGTTTCTATTTATCGATTGTTGGCTTCCCTAGTAAGAGGTGTTAGACGTTGTCACAGCTCCGGTGGGATTTTGGATTGTGACACTTCGACTAGCTTTGGTATGTATGTCTATCTCTATTTACACACTCACACACACACATATATATAGACTTAGTATCCATGATCTACAACTTCCACTTCACCTCTGTCACGACCCAAAATCTAATTAATCGTGATAACACCTAACCCAACCTACTAGGTAAGCCAATTTAATAATAATCCAATTTCAAATGAGATTTATTGAGAAAATACTGATGAAATAGCTGAACTTTTATACAACAACCCAAGGACTCGTAGTACAAATCCTGAGCTTCTAAGATTTAGAGTTTTACAAAAGCTGAACTGAAATAATTACCACATCTGTTTGGATTGTACATGAATAGTATTCAAATCTAAAGCTACCAAGAACAAGTGATAGCCATAACTGGAACCCGGGTACATCTCCAATACCAGCTCCCTCCATCAACAACAACAACAACTCCAAGATCTGAATGCAAGCTGCAGAAGTGTAGTATGAGTAAAACCGACCCCGTGTACTCAATAAGTATCCTAACTAACCTCGGCGAAGTAAAAGAAGCAATGACTATAGCTGATACGCACTAACACCTGTGCAGTTAATAATTTCAACTAGTATAGAGTAGATACATGATCAAAACAGGAAATCTTAGGTAAAACCACTTTGATGCTCACAATTCTTTGTTTTAAAGTATTCTGCTCAGTCAAAAATCCGGCATATAAGGAAGATATGCAAGTAAAATCAGGTAAACAGTCGAGAAACTTTCATCTAAAGGTGAAATGCAATAACCAAATATCAGTCTGTTGCCGAGCGCAACCCGATCAAATAACAATAACTAGCTCTCCCAGAGCTCACATCAACCAGAAACTCGTCGGTTTCTCACAATCCGCGTGTACACCATCCAGAGAGAAACATGAGAGGGTGACCCTAGGGGGATGGATCTGTATCCACACACTGCACGGACAATTCACGTGCTAATAATATCAATCGCACGGACAACTCACGTGCTACACGAACAACTCACATGCTATAATATCAATATCTGGATCCGCACGGATAACTCATGTGCTTCACGAACAACTCACATGCTAATAATATCAATCCGCCCGGCATGGTCACAAGCACAATGTCATAATGTTCCCGGCATGGTCACACGCATAACAACACAATCCGCCCGGCATGGTCATATGCACAATATCATACTCCGCCTGGCATGGTCACAGGTATAACAAAACAATCCGCCAGGCGTGGTCACAGGCATCCAGTCCAATCATATCACAGAGGAACAAATAAACAAGAATACATGTATGTGATGAATGAATAAATAATCTCATGCTCCTGGACTGGTATAAATGACATTCTAAAGTGTAGGCATGTGTAGAGTGTGCTATCATAGCTCAAATCGGCAATTTCATCATAGAACAACATTTATCAAGTTAATTTAGGGATTAAACCTCTATGTAGCCTCAAACACGGCTCAATTAGTTCACCTAATGTTACAAATATGAGAAACATCACATCTTAAAGCTTGACAGTCAACTCTAGTCTTATCATAGCCTAAACGCAACACGAGCATGGATAAATACCCCCGGTGTCAGCATATGGGTTCAAACCCCATGCATGTGCGCACCCCTAGCACATAGCTATCACCAATAATTCAGGAAACTAGTGCCTCATCCAAATTTAAATAAGATACTTACCTCAAACAAGCCAAGACAAACACCGAGCAAGCCAATCGACACTCTAGAAATGCCATCCCGCATGTATCCACCTACGAACGGCTCGAAACAAGCCAAAAGAAACTCAAAAACATCAAATAATGCCTAAGGAATCAATCCCAAATGATAAAGGTCGAATCTTTACACTGTTACTCAAAGTCAACCAAAACGTCAAACCCGGACCTGTACCTCCGAATCTAATGAAATTTATAAAAACTGACAACCCATTCCATTACGAGTCCAACCATACTAGTTCACTCAAATCCGACTTCAAATCAACGGTAAAAACTCAAAAATTCACTTTATGAAATTTTAGACAAAACCCTCAAATTTGAAATCATCAATCAAATGCCAAAAACGAAGATGAATTCATGAATTATAACAAAAACCGAGTATAGAACACTTATCCCAATCCATGTGGTAAATATCGCCTCCAAAATCGCCCAAATTCGAGTTCCCCAACTCAAAATATGACCAAATAAACAAAACCTCGATATTATATGCTTTTATCCAGTTATTCTACCTCGTTTCTTGGGCCAAACAATCCCGAAACTCATTTTTGATGAATCCAATGGATTCCTTGTAAAATTTCAGTCATGTTAAGCTTTTGAATCACTCCTTTTGACCTTATAATGAAGGAGATATGTTGGTTTCAATATTTGAAAATAGTGGAGATTTTTAAATACGAATTCTATGGCAATTGCATAATTAATCTAAAAAATTCTAGCAACCCAAATTTTAGTAAAATGACCACAAATTCCTCACACGATGTCAAAACTTGATGATTTTAGTTGCTATGGCTCCAAAATTACGATACGGATTTAATGCTTTAATCAAATCAGAAATTGGAGCTCATTTGCTTAATGTGGTACCATTTATACTTGAAGAAACGATCTCGAAACATAAAGAACAAGCGCAGCACAACCCAAACCTATTCGAAACTCACCTGAGCCCCTATGGACCCCGTCCGAACATACCAAAAAGGACCATAATATAAAACAGACTTACTCGAGGCCTCAAACCATGCATAACAACATCAAAACCATGAGTCGCACCTCAAATCAAACGTAATGAACTTTGAAACTTTTAACTTCCAAAACTCGTGCCGAACCATATCAATTCAACTCGGAATGAAATTCCCCGAACCACAATCTCAACCTGATATCATTAAAGTCAATTTCCGGTCAAACTTATGAACATTCCAAACCTTTGAATTGCCAATTTTCGCCATTTAGTGCCAAAATCTTCTAGAAATATCATAAAGCGAATTCGGACATACGCCCAAGTCCAAAATCACCATCCGAATTTAACTGAACCATCAAAACTCCGATCTGAGGTCAAGTAATCAAAAGTCAAACTTGGTCAACTCTTTCAACTTAAAGCTTCCTAGTTGAGATTCATTCTTTAAAATGAATTCCGAATCACCTGAAAATCAAAACTGATGATTCACACAACTCATAATACATCATACGAAACTATTCAAGACTTCAAATAGTTGAACGGAATGCAAATGCTCAAAATGGCAGGTCGGGTCGTTACATTCTCCATCACTTAAACATATGTTCATCCTCGAACGTGCCCAGAGTCATTCCAAAGCAATCAAATCGCCGCGTAACCTTACCATGCACATATCCGGGGTGATCCCATGTCACCCCCAATCCATGTAACACTAACAACACAACCTAATTGTATATCATTACTTCAACCTTAGCATGTAAGCCTTAGAACCCAATTTTAACATCTAGAATTCCTTACAAGACCCGAATCTCGCATCTGCACACTATGTAAGTCTGAACAAGCTGTATCATGCCATAACCATATCCCAAGATGTAACCACATGATATACCATATAACTCGTATAACTCGTATAACTTGTAGCAATGATTTCCGATCACAGCAGCTACTGAAAAACAAACTTGATACTGGTAATAAACCTCATATCAAATAAAACCTCATTTCAAAACCTTCGTACACTGCCGATAATTAAAGAAACATGCAAAAACTCATAAGCACTCATCAAATCAACAAGTCATGGAGCTCTCTCTCATCCGACAAGAACTATAGCCAATTTCTAAGACGATCAGTGACATTATCCTTCCAAATATACCCCAATCAAATCTGATAGCACCCATTCTAGGTCCAACGAACTCATCTTATCAAATACAGCCACTCTACTGACATGACACACCAATACAACCTTAAGCCATAAACCATGCAATTCGTGCACCAATACACAACAATTCATATGCACCCAAAAATGGAAAATGACTCAAATGAGAGAACCGTCCCGCAAGCTCAACAATAACCACCACAACCGCAATGCTACGAACCCATCATACATAGTAAAACCAAGACACACGAATCTAACACAAAGATCATATCCCAACATAGCCTAGTTGCAATGTGTAACCCATCCAAACACAGGTCCAGATGAAATACCCCAAGCCACTATGCTCAAAATCAACAACTACACTCAATTCGACATCAAATATATGAAGTGCGTGACCATAACCATGGAGAAGCAAATAACACAATATACCATAGCCCGTAGATAACATAACCAAGACGCAATCAACCATCTCACTTAAATTCCGCTACAAGACCCAAATAGAGCAGCATCGGGTGTGCATATAATCAACAAATCACAACCCCTCGTAGCATAGAAGAGTAACACATAGAACATATCAGAACACGAACAAGATTAACTCTAATCGAATTACACTCCGTTCAACAATAACGGTGCTGATTTAACAAATTCGACCCGGTGTAGAATGCACATCCTCATTGGGCCTACCAATGGGCCCCCAAATCAACTCCGGTCATCTCTAAATGGATACATGGCACTCTGAAAGTCTACAATGACCTAACCATAGCATGTACTACCATCTAGCTAACTTTGGCCACATCTGCACAGTCCGCAACCCCGAAACAATCTGCTTCTCAAAACTCCCAATCTCCAAATCCATAGAACACATGAATCACCATAGCCAATCCTAACTACACCACTCAAATGTCTAACACATCTCTCATACATAATTACCCCTACGAGAAATACTTCTAAAATTCTTCCATGCCACATAGCAAAATCTGAACATCAGCAGTTGATCAATCAGGCGAGTACCACAATACCAATAAAGCATCTGTAAGCAAAATGCAGTGCGCCTTCTGAAATGCGCACCTTCTCAGGCAATACCAAGTAGTAATAACATTTATCTAGTCATCTAAAACTGTCCATGTTGTCCAAGAATTCATTACCTTCCCTTCAAAACTGAACCGTGACCTTGCACATGCAAATCTCAATCCCACACAACACACCGCATCTATCATATCGTCATATGAAAAGCACGAAAATCTCATAATCAACTCTGAGTCACAAACAGAATACATACCCAATCAGTCAGAAACCTTCCACTTGATCCCATCCAGAAGAAAATCATAACACGCTTCATACCCCGCATACCTGTAGATAAATCCATCTCAAGTTATGGAAGAAATTGCCGAGAACACTTCGAAACCCATTTGCACATAACCAAGCCATCAGAACTGAATCTCTCTAACTCAACCAAGCCACGTAGGTTTCCAAACCCAAGTGTATTGCCACAAAACACATGTAGAGACTCACCAAATCACAAGTACCCAAAGAACTGATCGTATCCATTACCGTGTTGATCCACCTACTACCACGCTGTCTTATTTCTCCGAGTTCCTTCCGAATTACCCTCAAGGTGATACTTCTCCTTTCCAGAACACCATGATCCTTACCCAAAGCTTACCATAAGAGATCTAGCATAAAACCACACCGCCCTAAGGCCCATAAGCTATTGTATCCCCTCTTAAGCACCCCAAAAGTACCACAACTGAGATACCCACTCTGAAGAGACCTTACTATGAATATCAAGTCATTTCCTTCATCTTCTTGATATTGTAATGTAGAATCCATAATTATATAGAAATATCGTGAGTCTCGACACCATCCAATGTAAATCTCAGATTCTAGCCATATACAAATCCAAAAAATTATCAATTGCCACATATAAACCTTGAATCCATTAGAACCTTCTCGAGAGTCATCCACTATGCTTAGATTTGAATTGCACTGCCCAAATAGGCCGAACGACCTATGCCCCATTAGCACGACAATACCCAAAGAAATAACCCTGCCTTAATGCAATCGGGCAAATTCCTACTCCATGGCACTACATCCTTCACGAATAACAAATCAATCATTCCATGATTCCCATATACCCATAAAGTATAATACACCATGCATCAAGAAATTTCTTTGCTTAAGTCATCCTCAAAACCAGCCTCTACAAGTCATAATCGATCAAGAAGTATGCCTCAAACCGAAACCAATACAACACATACCCATGCAATCAAATCATCGATAGCAAACTCCCCCACTTGGCTCAAAGCCATAGATCAATACACTCGATAACTCACAATGCCCATACTCTATTACTGCCATAATATCGCAGTGAGATTCAATTGAATCCTTCATAAGCTCATGTAACACAAACCATATAATACCTTAAATCATCTGATAAGCTCACATTCATCCTCGTGACTGTCAAGTTGACTTTCTCAACCAATCCAAACTCAAATCGCAACATCTATAACCCACTGGTGGGAACGAAAGTATCCACACCACATCATAAGGATTGCACCTCCGTAGACCACCCCGCAGGAGATAACCCACCTGCTTAGCCTCAAATTGGCATCTCTCTATACCCTTCCACAGCCACAACTACTACGCAGTCACTTAATCTTCCTGAGTCTGAACTCATCAACAAGACATGAACATCTACTCCGTTCCACATATTGCGCCCCGTTTTCTCACAAAATCAGGCTTCGACATGTGACAACTCTTTTAAAGGAGGTATTAAAAGAGGAGAGTTTCCACCTAACAATTTTTAAGGTGTGTTAGGGCACCTATTTGCAAATAACTCTGTTTTGACTAGTCAACGCCACTAAAGATCAGTTAAAGGCTCAAGTTACCTCAAAGAGAAGGTGTTAGGCACTCCTCAAGGTCCACAACTGTGGGTCCCGGCCGATCAAGTAAGCAAAGAGAGTACAAAATATAAGAATTTTATTACAACGAGATCTTGAATAGGGAGGTGCAGCAATTTTTCCATTCTAATAGAAAAGAAAGAAAAAAATGGGGGTCCTAAGTTTTTTAGCCTAAAGGATCACCCTGTGCAACATAAATAATATTTCGTAACTCTCTTGAGATAGGGTGTTACTCATATTATCTAGCGGGCACAGACTATCATCTCCTGCAACCCGATTACTATGTTAAAGTTGTTTACCTAAGAGCTCTCTAATACAATTCTAAGTTGTACCCTACGCGTGCACTGCCCGTCACATACCTATGGTCTAAGGGGTTTTGGACCTCTATTTGGATGGTTCTAGAACTTATATAGGCTGCTCAAAAATGCAAAACTAGGCGACAAATAAAACACAAATTGGACTTCAAATATGGCAGTTAAGGGCTCATGTTAGCCTCCACAATTAAGCAACAAATACACGCGAAACAGGTTTTCATGTTAGGCCGTTTCAGAATTAAGAACCTTAAGCCCTATAGACATGATTTCTATGTGACTATGCATTAAAACATAGAAGAGGTTTCAAAGTCTAGGCGCTGCTTATCTCCAAATTNCTATGTTAAAGTTGTTTACCTAAGAGCTCTCTAATACAATTCTAAGTTGTACCCTACGCGTGCACTGCCCGTCACATACCTATGGTCTAAGGGGTTTTGGACCTCTATTTGGATGGTTCTAGAACTTATATAGGCTGCTCAAAAATGCAAAACTAGGCGACAAATAAAACACAAATTGGACTTCAAATATGGCAGTTAAGGGCTCATGTTAGCCTCCACAATTAAGCAACAAATACACGCGAAACAGGTTTTCATGTTAGGCCGTTTCAGAATTAAGAACCTTAAGCCCTATAGACATGATTTCTATGTGACTATGCATTAAAACATAGAAGAGGTTTCAAAGTCATACGATTTGCATTCTAATTAATGAAATTGTAGATTTTCGGTTATTAAGCTTGCTGTGTCTAGGTGACTCGTGCAGTAAGGAATAATGAAAGGACCATTGGGAAGATCCTAGAAGTGCGTAATAAACCATATTTGAGAGGTGTAGCATTGACTCCTATTAAGACGAAACTGTATTGTCCTATGGACAGGATCTCTAATGTTTAACACTTGGAGCTGATTTTATCATTACACTCAACCATATAGACATGTTTTCTAGGTGAACAGTGCGATGCAGTAATGAATAAGATGATTAAAATCCTATAGGCATGGTTTCTAGTGAACAGTACGAGATAATAGCAAATGAGGTGATCAAAGTCCTATAGGCATGTTTCTAATGAATATGCTGAAATGAATTGAAAGAATGTTCATTGACATTTGTTCCTATAGGCAGGTTTTCTAGTAACACGTAGCAGTAAGCATAATTGCAGCACTTGAATTCATGTTTGCCAACAGACAGTGTGTGTGTGTGTGTGTGTTTATCCTAGTGACATGGTTTCTACAGTGCACATATAAATTGAACGACACATATAGCAATGAGTCTTATAGGCATGTTGTCTACCCATTTGGTATGCAGATATTGGAAATCTACCCATTCCCCACTTCACTAACACCCCAATCATTTATACAAAGTTATTACAGGTCCATTAATGAGTAAGATACAAATGTTACACAAATAATGACAATAGGCCCACAGCAGGCCCAAATAAAATACCCAGCACTGTCTGGGCCTTCAACAATTATCACACAACATACCCTGACTTCTAACAAGGAGTCATATTCATCAACACAACCCCAGAATCCATAGAGGTGCCCAAAGTTGATTCATATAAACATATTGACAAGCATTGCATCAGTTAAACCAACCGACTTAGATGCACAGCAGATAATAGGAAGAAAGGGGTTGAATGGGGATAGTTTAAGTTTCAGGGAATGACTAAGGACCCAAATCCTAGTGTGTCAGAGTTCACAAGGGCCTCAATCCTAGGTAGCCTTGGCTTTCAGCCGGCTATGAATAAGAAGTTCAGAATAGCATAAGTAGCAAATGAGGAGAATGGACAATGGCTGAGGGACAAAATTGGGGGTACACTTATAACCTAAAGTAGACATAGTCAAGTTGAGCATACATAGCAACTCATAAAGAAGGCCAGTAGGTTCAGCAGGATTTCCATACATAGCAAAGTATCACATAGACAACCTCATTTTGAAAGAGTTGGGGAAGAAACAGGTTTGCATGGGTATACAGAGATTATCATGTACAGATGCATGATACTAAACCAGTTGAGACCTAAAAGGTCCAAAATTAAGCTAAGTATACATCCTAGTATCATAAGATAGACATACTAACTCTCATCAAGAAACAGGACTGCACTGAGACATGATAGGGAGCACACATTATGACAAAGCCACATGTGGGAAGGGTCAGGGGAGAAACAAGTTTGCAATCACTGATGCACAATACAAACAAGTTAAAACCTAAGAGATTATGCTAAACCTACACCATAGTGTCATGCTAATTAGTATTTAGATATGATAGGGGGTGCACATTGTGAAAAGCCAAATAATCACTGAAAGAACAGAATATCAGATGAACCATAGACATGTTGGGGAACATATTAGCATAGAACCAAGATCATAGAAAATGGTCTTAATACAAATTGAAACACATTGCACATGCAAGACAAATATTGTAGAGATTTAAAGCAGTGTGAGATAGCAAGTTCATACCAAATAGCACATATAGGGATTCTGGGATTGACACAATAGACTAATTAACTAAAGAAGATCTAAGTTATGCCATAAAAACAATGGTTCAAATAGGGTAGGGAAAACAAGTTGAGGTAACTATTAAGATCTCAATCAATTACTAATGGGGTATGGGGATCATGCTGAGGGACACAATAACTGAGGAACATGTCATAATTAACACGGGAAGTTCTAGCAAAAGTGTGAAGCATTCATTATAGAGATTAAGGATAAAGCAAATAAGCATGTTTTAGGGGACATTCAGGCACCAATACACTGGCTAAACGAACTTAGGAGGGTCAGATTGTCCAAGTTAGACTTAGGCAATCTCAGAACTAGCATCATTAGAAGGAAGTTAAATGCTAAAGAGACTTAGAACAAAGTAGAATTAACAGAATCATGCACAAAAGTATTCCAGAAAGCATATTAAGCCATGGATTTCAGAGGTAAGAACACATGTAAATCAAAGATACATAGGGATGAAATTGCAAACGTCAAGTGGCTTCCCAGTTAAACGGACAACAATATAGAACAAAAGATCCACAAGAACCCAGAAACCTCGATGCGTCAAAGTTCCCAAGAGCTTCGAAAGAAACCTGGGCAATGCTCCCACCAAGAGAAATTTCGAACAGTAGACTCTCGGTAGCCTTGGCTTTCAGCCGGCCAACACAAAATACAAAACAAGATAATTAAGGAATTAACATAGCAAAACTTCAGAGTTTTGTGAGATTATATCGATTAGGTCCTTTTCAAAGGGGAATGGGGAGGGGTTTATATAGTGATAGAAATCGAACAAGTAAACAAGGAAAACTGTAAAATCAAACATAAATAAGGAAGTATTAACATACAAAATCAATAAAAATCGGATTAGGGAAAAAATAATAGGTAAACCCTAGTTGATAGAAATCAAAGATTGGCCGGATATCTTGGCTAATCGGACCCATATAGCCATGGTCTTGATGTATATGGACTAGATATTGTCCAGATTCAAACGGTTAAAGTGAATGGCAGAATCGGAGAGATGGTATTTGCCATGTTTAGGTAAGTACTAAGTAATACCATGGAGAAACACCTAGTAGCAGAGAAACACTAGTATGGTTAGTGAATGATGGGAGGATCCCATTATCGACGGGATTAGGGAAAGATTTGGAGAAGGCGGCGATTAAGGTTTTCTGATGGGAGGAGGAGCGTTTGAGGGCGGCTGGGTAAAGACAATGGGTCTCTAGGATTAGGGGGCCGGATTTAAGAGAAGGGGTTAGTTTATTAGGGGTCATTGATCATTTGAGATCAACAAACAAGATGAACGAATAGGGTTGGGCGAGTCGTTTAAACGAGTTACCGGCCAGGTTATTTTAAAAGGGTGGTTTGGTTGTGGGCTTGGGGTAATTGGGCTAATTTTGGTCTGATAATTGGTTAAAATTGGGCTATTATTTAAATACCCAAAATTTATCAAAACAATTTATAAATAATGCTTGATAAATAAATAAAAATATTATTTATACACTAAAATGATTCAAAATAATAACTTTGTATTATAAAAATATAAAATGCTATTTTGACATAACTAATATAAGTAAAGAGCATTTCTGTACAGATATAGGCTATTACTGCAAACTTATGCAAATAGCTTAAAAATATTAATGTAATTACATAAAATGAAGTAAAATATTTGAAACATGTATTATAGATGCAAACATAATAACTTTAAGTAGTTAAGTCGTTATAAAATAATTTGAAGGAGTAATTAATAAATATTCAAGCAATTTAAATACAGAAAAATTAATTTTAAGGCTCTCAATATTATAGGAAATTATAGAAAAATGATTGTATAGATTTATAAACTAAATAATGATGTAAAAAATGATGTTTTGAAAGTATATATATCTTTGAGAAAATATGAGGGCAAAATTGTGTATCAACAGCTGCCTATCTTTACCCGGGAATGATGAAAGAGTTATCGGGTAAAGAAAATGATGACCAATTTTGGCCGAATTAAATGAGGGATGATGTGATTTGGCAAAAATGGGAGCCGAACCCTGGTTCCTGAGTTGCCTACATATCCCTGGTGTTATGGGAATCAGGCCGTGTGTAGTTCTGGATCCAACGGTGAACGAAACCGATGGAGTTATTATAGAAATGGTCGTATATTTCGGAAAAGGTTCTTTTAGGGTAGGACAATATCGGATGAATTTTTGTGGAGTCATCGATGTGAATCTGAAACATTATGGATGTATCACTGCGCAAATATCTGAACGGACATAGAGTAAAAGGCGGGTAATTGATGGTGGTCGGTTATGTTTGAAATAATTGCAGGATGTGAACATTGAACGGAAATCGGAGCAAAGATTGCTCCCGTTAGGAGAATAGTTACTTCCTGGATTACCTGCAAGACTTAAAACACGATACATGCAAGTATATATGGATTATTGTGAGAATTTAAACATGATGCAGATTCCCTTCGAACCATGAGGGTTGTCTTTGGACGGTGAGGTGGTGACCTTAGATCATGATGTCCTGGGCCATGAATCGTGTGATAAAGGATTCGCATGCCATGAAATGATGTCCTCGGGCTATGAGAATGGTGCTTCCAAACCATGACACCTTTGAATAATGATGTGCACTTTTAAGAGATCCTCGGGCCATGGAATGGTATCTTCCAGCTATGAGGATGATGCCTTCAGACTATGACGCCTTTGGAAAAAATGGCGATATTTCAGCCCATGAAATGCAAAATATGATGTTTGGCCGTATGCGAAGATGAGACAAGACAAGACTTAGTCTTGGGTAAGATGAGGGCAATGATTAGCCCTGGGTGAGTAGAGGATAATGCTAGGTCTTAGATGGAGTAATGGAGATAGCATTTAATCAGGAGGAAAAGGCAGTGCTTAGCCTTGTGGAATTAGGGAGGCAATGCTTAGCCTCATGTAGGAAGAGGAGACATTGCTTAATCTCATGCAAGTAAGGGAAGCAGTACTTAGCTTCAAGCAGGAAAGGTAGTGCTTAGCCTTATGCAATTAAGGAGGCAGGTCTTAGCCTCATGAAAATAGGGAGGAAGGGCTTAGCCTCATGAAAATAGGAGATAATGCTTAGTCTCATGCAAAGAAAGGCAGTGCTTAGCCTTATGCAGTTAAGGAGGCAATGCTTAGCCTCATGTAAATAGGAGGCAATGCTTAGTCTCATGCAAAAAAAGACAGTGCTTAGCCTTATGCAGTTAAGGAGGCAATGCTTAGCCTCGTGCAAATAGGAGACAATACTTAGTCACATGGGGAAAAGGCAAATGCTTAGCCTTATGTAGTTAAGGAGGCAATGCTTAGCCTCATGCAAATAGGAGACACTGCTTAGTCTCATGCAAGAAAAGGTAATGCTTAGCCTTATGCAATTAGGGAGGAAATGCTTAGCATCATGAAAATAGGAGACAATGCTTAGTCTCATGCAGGGAAAGGTAGTATTTAGCCTTATACAAGAAAAATGATGAATGACAATGAGAAAGTAAAGTATTTCTTAGCTGGAAATGTTTGCGTTTGGTAACTTGTAGTCATGAAGGTAGTGATTTGATGTATTTGCGGGTATTGTTGTCTTATAGTGCCTCCATCCAAAGAAACATGGTGAGTTTTGCGGGGGAAGGTTGGTTTGTGCTTTTGTCTTCTGTTTTGACTTTGCTCCTGTTTGAGTTACCCTGGGTAGCATCTAGTTTTCACAGAAATAAAGTTTTCGAAAAATATTCATGTATTTGATAAATATAGTTATTTGAAATGTAGTAGTATGAGATTTCAAATAATTTAGATGAAACGGGACATATCTTAGAGACATTGTGACCTCCTTGATTTAGAATTTCGAGGGTTCTCCTCAAATTTCTTCCCCAGTTTAAATGTTATACTTTTGTTGTTCCGTGTATGATGATGTCAGCTGAACTTTCTTTAGAATTTTGAGGGTCCTCCTCAAAATTCTGCCCCAGTTTTCTAATTATGGCAAAATGAAGATTTTATTAAGATGTGACCAAACCCACAAGCGTAGTTCAGTTACATCAGATGAAGAAATGTGAACAATCCTAAACATAGTATCTCTTGATTGCGTCTGAGTTGATAGGTTTTGGCCAAATTTCTCTGTCCATTTCTGCAAGTATAAGTGCCCCTCCTGTTAGTACTTGATGAACCATGTAGGGCCCTTTCCAATTGGATGAAATTTTCCCTTTGGCTTCATCTTGATGCGGGAAGATCCGCTTTAGCACCAACTGCCCTGGTGTGAATTGTCTAGGCCTGACCCTTTTGTTGAAAGCTCTGGACATTCTGTTTTGGTAGAGTTGACCGTAATATACTGCACGCATTCTTTTTCCATCAATGAGGGCCAGTTGCTCATATCGACTCTGTACCCATTCTGCGTCGCTGAGCTCGGCTTCATATATGATTCTTAGAGAATGGATTTCTACTTCGGCGGGGACACCCGCTTAAGTACCGTAAACCTATAAATAAGGAGTTGCCCCAATTGATGTGAGAACCGTGGTGCGATATTTGAGCAAAGAAAATGGTAGCTTCTCGTGCTGTTGTTTGTAATTATCTACCATCTTCCTCAATAGCTTCTTGATGTTCTTGTTGGTGGCTTCTACAGCTCCATTCATTTGCGGCCTGTATGCTGTGGAATTCTTATGCTTGATTTTGAAGGCTTCACACATAGATCTCATCAAATCACTGTTAAGGTTTGCGGCGTTGTTGGTGATGATTGATTCCGGCACCCCGAACTGACAAATAATACGATCCCTAACGAAATCTGTGATGGCCTTCTTATTTATAGCCTTGTAAGATGCGGCTTCAACCCATTTTGTGAAATAGTCTATGGCCACTTGAATGAACCTGTGCCCATTTGAGGCAGCAGTTTCGATTGGACCGATGACATCCATCCTTGATATGAGAAGGCATAGTCAAGTTGAGCATATAGAGCAACTCATCAAGAAGGCCAATAGGTTCAGCAGAATTTCCATACATAGCAAAATATCTCATAGACAGTCATATTTTGAAAGAGTTGGGGAAGAAACAGGTTTGCATGGGTATACAGAGAATATCATGTACAGATGCATGATACTAAACCAGTTGAGACCTAAAAGGTCCAAATTAAGCTTAGTATACATCCTAGTATCATAAGATAGACATATTAACTCTCATCATAAAACAGGACTGCATTGAGACATGATAGAGAGGCACACATTATGATAAAACCTCATATTTTGAAGGGTTTGGGGAGAAATATNTGGGAAGGGTTTGGGGAGAAATAAGTTTGCAGCCACAAATGCACAATACGAACAAGTTAAAACCTAAGAGATTATGCTAAATATACACCCTAGTTTCATGATAAATTTAGACATGATAGGGCATGCACATTATGACAAGCCAAATAATCACTGAAAGAACAGGATATCATATGAACCATAGACATACTGGGGAACATATTAGCATAGAATCAAGATCATAGAAAATGGTCTTAATACAAATTGAAACACATTGCACATGCAAGACAAATATTGCAGAGATTCAGAGCAGTGTTAGATAGCAAGTTCATACCAAATAGAACATGTAGGGATTCTGAGATTGACACAATAGTCTAATTAACTAAAGAAGATCTAAGTTATGCCATAAAACAAAATGGTTCAAACAGGGCAGGGAAAACAAGTTGTGGTAACTGTTAAGATCTCAATCAATCACTAATGGGGTATGGGGATCATGGTGAGTAACACAATAACAGGGGAACATGTCATAATTAACACAGTAAGTTCTAGCACAAGTGTGAAGTATTCATTATAGAGATTAAGGAAAAAGCATATAAGCATGTTTTAGAGGACATTCAGGCACCAATACACTGGCTAAATGAACTTAGAAGGGTCAGATTGTCCAAGTTAGACTTAGGCAATCTCAGAACTAGCAGCATTAGGAGGAAGTTAAATGCTAAAGAGACTTATAATAAAGTAGAATTAACAGAATCGTGCACAAAAGTAATCTAGAAAACAAATTAAGCAATGGATTTCAGAGGTGAGAACACATGTAAATCAAAGGCACATAAGGATGAAATTGCAAAAGTCAAGTGGCTTACCAGTTAAACGGACAATAATAAAGAACAAAAGATCCACAAGAACCCAGAAACCTCGATGCGTCAAAGTTCCCAAGAGCTTCAAAAAACCCTGGGCAATGCTCGCACCAAGAGAAAGTTCGAACAGTAGACTTTCAGTGGCCTTGGCTTTCAGCCGGCCAACACAAAACACAAAATAAGATAATGAAGGAATTAACAGAGAAAAACTTCAAATTTTAGTGAGATTATATCGATGAGGTCCTTTTCAAAGGGGAATGGGGAGAGGTTTATATAGTGATAGAAATCGAACAAGTAAACAAGGAAAACTCTAAAATCAAACATAAATAAAGAAGTATTAACATGTAGAATCAATAAAAATCGGATTAGGAAAAACAATAGGTAAACCCTAGTTGACAGAAATCAAAGATTGGCCGAAAATCTTGGCTAATCGGACCCATATAGCCATGGTCTTGATGTATATGGACTAGATAGTTTCCAGATTCAAACGGTTGAAGTGAATGGGAAGAACTGGAGATAACCTCCAAGCTTAATCAATACCGTATGATAAGGAAAGAAAGATGGGAATTTTTGTTTAAATGCCCTGTAGCCCCTCGAAGATAGGTATGGACGTCATCATACCGATCCACAAGACTCTACTAGAAACTTGCTCATGACTCGCAGAACCTATGAACCTTTTTGATACCAACTTGTCATGATCCAAAATTCAATTAATCGTGATGGCACCTAACCCAACCTGCAAGGTAAGCCAATTTAACAATAATCCAATTTCAAATGAGATTTATTGTGAAAATAATTATGAAATAACTAATCTTTTATACAATAACCCAAGGCCTGGTAGTACAAATCATGGGCTTCTAAGATTTAGAATTTTACAAAAACTAAACTAAAATAATTACCACATATGTTTATATTGTACATGAATAATATTCAAATCTAAAGCTACCAAGGACAAGTGATAGCTACCCATATTCTCGGCCTTTTTGCTCAATGTATCCGCGACCACATTCGCCTTGCCCAGATGCTAAAGGATGGTAATATCATAGTCCTTCAGTTACTTGAGCCACATGCACTGCCTTAGATTAAGATCCCTTCACTTAAACAGATGCTACAAACTGCGGTGATCGGTGTAAACCTCACACGACACTCATAAAGATAATTCCTCCAAATCTTGAGAGCATGAACTATCGCAGCCAACTCCAGATCGTGCATAGGGTAATTCTTCTCGTGGGCTTCAACTGATGTGAAACATATACAATATATCTCCCCTCCTACTACTACTACCATCTACGGACCTTCCCCTCTAGCTGAAAAGTGGTGAAGCCTACCTCATTAGGCTCCACTAGTCCTAAATTATACAGTCTCTCCCTGTAACGGTCAATGAAATTCTATAAGTCCACTGACTTCTCACCGCTAAAGCGGGGAGCATGAACCTGATAATTCTGTCCATCCGCTTTTGCTCCTCAACAATCATGGTCGGTCTAGTCTCTACTATAGCCGTTGCAATCGACTAAATCTCGCATGCAAGTAGTGCACCTGGGGTCTGATAAACAACAGTAGCATGCCCTGGCGTGTGAGTGGTAGGGTTTTGCGCTCTCCTTCCCACCTGAGATATTTTTGGGTCTGCTGGAAATAGCCCGACCTGAGTCATAGAGTCCATAAACTGCACCATACAGCTTATGACCTCCGGAAAGCATGGTGCGGTCTTAAAATCTGTTGGGGCCTACCTGGATGCATGTACCTCATCATGTTCCTCGATAACAGGATCCTACACCGGATCCACTGGTGGTACCACTAGGTAAACTCCAGGATGCCCTCGTCCTCTACCAAGAGCTCCGGCCCTCCCTCGGCCAATACCTCTACATCTGACAATCTGGGGAGCAACCCCTCTGCCACCAGGTGATGCTGTCGTATGTGTTCTCACCATCCATGAGAGAATAAGAGAATGATTTATAGCACAACATCGACTGCACAATAGGAAATCAAGAAAGAGAAGTTTTTTAACACGTTATAGCCTTTCAAAGATAAGTACAGACGTCTCCTCACCAATCTGCAAGACTCTACTAGGTCTGCTCATGACTCGTGAAACCAATATGAACCTAATGCTCTGATACCAAGCAGTCACGGCCTAATTCCCACCATAGGTCGTGATAGTGCCTAACGCTGCCATTAGGGAAGCCAACGGTAAGCAACCAATACAATCATACATTTATAACAATTTTAAAATCAAGAGTTTCATTAATAAAGAGAAATTAAGTTTAGAATCCATGGCAAAATATTTTCACTCTTACTAAGTCATAAAGTATGAACAAAACATAAAGCGTAATGATATAAATATTACAACCATGAACATCTACTTAAAATCCCTAAAATCCGGTGTAACAAGTACATGAGCATCTAGTAGAATATACAAAGTCATTTTGGATGCTACGGGTAGAAGTATGGAAAGAAGCTCACCACCAAGTCTCTAGCTAATGTGGTTATGCGCCCAAGTGACCATCTGATGTACTTGTCTCAATACCTACCCAATTAGTGCACAAGTGTAGTATGGGTACGTAAATCAACGCATACTCAATAAGTATCTAGTCTACCTCGAAGAAGTAGTGCTGAGGGGTCAACATTGGCACTTACTAGTGGTCACATAACAAAGTACGTAAAGTAGACAGGTATGAAACACAACAAGTAGCAACGAAGTAGATAAATATAAATAATATGAGTCCCAAGTAAGAATAATTATAAAATCATCAAATACCATAAAATGCCTCGAAGGAAAAGAGGACAACCAATATCAAATACAATATCAAATCGCAAGTCAAGGAAACTCATATGTACGCTGACTCCCTATAGAATATTATGCACAAGTATGCCAAGGAGAGAAGCCCGATCCCATAAGATTAGTAATACACAATACCGCCGAGGTGAACGGCCTGATCCTATAATGATATTCATAACACTACCGTGGCGAATGACCCAATCCTATAATGATATCTCATAATACTACTGGGGCGAACGGTCCGATCCCATAATGTTATTTCATAATACTTCCAAGGCGAACGACCCTATCCTATAATGATATTTCATAACACTGTCGGGACGAATCCCATAATTATATTTCATAACACTGTCGAGGCGAACAGTTCGATCCCATAGGAATAAAGAAACTTCCCCACCTACGAAGATACGTACAAGTCGAGAAGACACGGAACTACCGATCACTTAAATACAACACAAGGATAGGAATGCAAGAGAAAGAATAATTGTTACCAACCATCAAATATCCAGCAAAAATTCAAAGTAAAGAGGCTCGGTCAATACATAAATTTTAGTCTCAGCCTCAGTTATGAATTCAAGTAATGAAAGAAGCAAGTTTAATTCAAGTAGTACAGTTAAGGCATGGTGTACGTCTAAATCTACTCGGGCATATACATAGATCTATCTTAGTACGAAAACTCATCACCTCATACGTACGTAGTACCCATAACACGTAGCATACAACAAATAAGATACCTATGGGGATAATTCCGTCTTACAAGATTTGGCAAGAGACTTACCTTACTTTTCAAGCACACTACTCGGCTCCCACACCTCAATAACACCTCAAATCAACGCTAAGCAACTCAAAATTAGTCAAAAGAACGTACAAATCAATCAATATATGCTAAAAAACTCATAATGCAACTATTAGAGTCAATTCCCAACCCCAATCGAAAAGTCAAGAAAAGTCAATCTCGGGCACGTTCCTGAATTCCAGAAATATTTGGAGATAAATATTACCCATGGCATTACAAACTCAAATATATAATTTATACCCAATTCCATAACCAATTTTGTTGTCAAATCTCATTTTTACCAAATTCTAGGTTTATTAACAAAATTCCAATATTATACTAATTTTCATGTTAAAATCGACACCTAAACCATATATTTAACTCACAATAGGTAGAAATCACTTACCTAAAGACACTTGATAAAAATGATCCTTCGAAGAGCTCCCAACTTGCACAAGCCAAGAGAAAATAGGGTGAAATGAGCATAAGTCTCATATTAAGAATCACATTTTGCCAAGACGTCCTTCATCACGATCGCAGAAGAACCATCGCGATCGCGAAGGCCAAGCTGCCCCTGCCCAGAAATCCTCTATCGCATTTGCAATGACCACGTTGCATTCGCGATGCACACCACCATCAACCCTCCGCGTTCGCGGTCCCTACTGCCCGCGTTCGCGAAGGCCAACACCTGCCAGCTCATCCTTCCTCTTGCTTCTTCGCGTTCGCAATGGAACCTCCACGTTCACGAAGAGGAGCCAGGTCCTCCATCGCGTTCACAAAGCGAAAACCACTACCCCATACAAAATCCTTCTTCGCGTTCGTGGAACACCCATCACAATCGCGGAGCACACCAGCACCAGCAAAAATCTGCAAACTCAACATTGCTCTAGGTGGTCCGAAACTCACCTGAGCCACTCGATATACCCTCCAATCATACCAACAAGTCCACAAACTTAATCTAGACCTACTCAAGGTCTCATAGCACATAAAATAACATCAAAACCAAGAATCACACCCCAAACCAAATTAATTAACTTTCAAACTTCAAACTTATTCCAACTAACTCTGAATGTGACGAATCATACTTAAACAACAAGGAATGATACCAAATCTTACACATAAGCCCAATATGACAATACGAACCTATCTCAAGGCTCGAAATAATAAACAGAATCTGATAACATCAAAGTCCACCCTAAGTCAATCTTAGAAAACTCTAATACCTTCAAAATGCTAACTTCCAACAATAAGCATTGAAACGCTCCCGGTCCACTCGAAACTCGATCCGAACATACGCCCAAGTCCAAAATTATCATACAAACCTATTGAAACCTTCAAATTCTGATTCTGAGGTTGTTTACTCACATTGTTGACTTAAGTCAAACTTGGCCACTTTAGGCCACTATTATGGAACTAAGTGTTTCGAATTCAACCCGAACTCTTCTAAAATCAAACCAACCTCCTCTACAAGTCATAAAATAGGAAAAGCACATACAGAAAGTCTTAAATAGGTGAACCAGGTTCTAGAAAATAAAACGACTGGTCGGGTCGTTACAGGTTGGCAGTAGCTCTTTAAAAATGTTCATCTTCCCTAATATCATTTTCAATATTTCATTCACTTAATACTTTATCAATTTCAGCCTCCCGACTCAAAATTAGATCATTTACATCATCAAAGAATTGATCTAATTCTTGCACTTGGAATGGCTCATTCTCAAGAACTTCATTCTCTCATTCTCACATTTCATATAACTCTCTTGGTTTCAAGTGAACAAGAGTACTCCATCTTTTATTCACTTCATCATCCATATAATATACCATTTAAGTTTGTGAATTTTTAATATATGGATCATGCTCTTCACGATCACCAATATGAATCAATTGTAAAAAATTAGCAGAAGAAAATCCTTATGCATCCTTTCTAAATTCTTTATCCCTAGTTGTGTCAGCCCATTTACATTTACATAGTGTAACACTAAATCGATAATATTTAAGTTCAATGATATCTTTTAATTTGCCATAGTAAGGCAAATTTGATTTTCTCAGGTTTCCATCAGCACCACTAGTAATACAAGTGTGGACGAAGTCAAAAACACTCCATCGTTTTGCGTTTTCAACCTATGCTCCCGAGTTGTTGTTCGAAATTTGAACCCATTGATATTAAATAATGTAAACCTTCTAGTATATGGTGTTGGACCATCTTTTAGAGACTTTAGGTCATCAGACACAGTATTTGAAATGACCGAGTTTATAATCTGAAACAAAAATGTAAAATGAATCACAAATTTAAAGTTATAAATTCTAATAATTTGTAAACAACCATTTGAGGAAATAAATCAATGAAGTCTTTATTAACTATCTTCTCTATCTCCATGTTTGCAAGCTTTCGACTCTTCCAACACCTCCGTACATAAGCTTTGAATTCACTACATGAGATGTTGATATAAATATAATAATTTACATAAGTTTTCCTATATTTAATGCATGTTTTATTCAAATTTGCCTTAAATACTCACTCAATGAATGGCATGACTTATGGACAATTTAGTAAGACATATCAACGTGCTTAACATTTTGCCATAAGTGACAACTCAATTGTTTTAGCTCCTAGTCCTTTTCCAACTAGTGGGAAAATGCTAGATGAATTCGACGAGCCTCTATCCTACGGAAAATCATCAACACGGAATGGCCTATTAAATATTGTCTCACTCTCTTTAATATACTGGGAACAAAAAGTAAGAATCTCTTCAGCAAGATATTCTTCAGCTATGAAACGTTCTGGTAGTGACATGTTTCGCACATAGGATTTGAAGTGTCCCAAATACCTAAACGAAAGATCAATAATAAGTTGGTGGATACAAATTAACATCTATTTCTTAAAGAACAACCTCCAACTAAACAATAAGAAATATTATTTACCTCTCGATAGGATATATCCACCTACATTTTGAGGTCCCCTAAGTTTTGTTTCACCAGCTAGAGGATAAGTTAAATGAACTGTGATTGTAAAGAATGCAGGAGAGAATAACATTTCCAGGTGATTCATGGTGAGAAAATATCGAGGCTGGAGCCTGTCAATGTTTAAGGGACTTAAGCTTTTAGCACAGAGTTGTCAGAAGAACGAACTCAACTCTATTAATACTACAATCACCTTGTCGGGTAAAACATTGTGTATGGCAATAGATAACAAGTGCTACATGAAACTGTGAATATCATGACTCTTCATTGACTTGAGCTTCTATTGTCTCAAGTCGATCTTGAAATGTTGCCCGCGTCTACATTAGGCATTTTGACATTCTTTAAAGTCCACAAAAATATATCTTTCTTAAATCTACCTTTCTTAGTATTTAAAAGAGGGAACAAGGCTGGGCGGTAGCTTCCATTCTTATTTGCCCAAATTTCTTTTCTTATACTCATTTCTCTAAGATCATTCCAAGCTTTAAGATTGTCTTTTGACTTTTCAGTATCATTGAGAAAAGTATATATCGCGTTCTCACACATATTCTTCTCAATGTACATAAGGTCTAGATTATGACGCAACAAGTTAGATTCCTAATAAATAAGATAACAAAAAACAATTTGCTTCTCTTTATCCACTATTTCGATCTATCTACACTAATAGTTTTTCCTCGAGTTCTTTTACCTTTAGCATTCGACTCAGGTACCTACCCAAAATTGGCACTGATTCCCTCCGTTTGTTTCAAGATGTTTGACCCTCATAATATTATTGGTGGCTCGTGTTGCTCGATTTTCCAATTAAAACGGACACGTTGCAATGTAAATCGACGGCCGCTTTCAAGAAAATAACGATGACCCATGAAATGTCATAAGTCTACTATGCTTTAACCTGCAAGAGTCTGTAGTAAAGTTACACGGGGACAAGCAAAGTAAGTGTATGTGTTTCATCTAGATAAGATACCAAGCCCAGAAAAATACATTAATTGTCCACATCAACGCTGATCGCATTTTAACTATTTTATTCTTTGAAGAGTCTAATATCTGCACTTCCATCGTACCACAATTCTCTCAACTCTTGGATAAGAGGTCGTAAGTATACGTCTATGCTATTACCTGGCATTTATTTTCCTGGAATGATCATTGAAAGAATGAATGAAGTTTGTTTAATACACTCCCAAGGAGGACGATCATAAGGAATAAGAACATATGGCCAAATACTATAATTTGTTGTCATTGCTGCATAAAGGATTGAAACTGTCACTAGCTAGGCCTAGTCATAACATTCTGAGGATCTGATGCAAATTCAGGATGAAGCAAGTCAAATATTTTCCAAGCCTGAGAATCCCGGGTTACCTCATTAATCCATCTTGGTTACTCTCTGAAGAATGCCATCTCATTGACTCGGCATCATTAAAGCACATGTACAATCTTTGTATTGTTGGCTTTAGTGCAAAGTAGCGCAAAATCATTGCAGACTGCTTCTTTTATTATCCTTCCACCTAGATGTCTTGCATATTTTGAATTCTTTTAATCCTTCATATTCTCCCAAAATGTAACAGTGTCATGGCCCGAACCTGGGCCTGGACGTAACATGACACCTGGTGCCTGACAACATGTGACCGAGCGAACCAACTGGCTGGCTGAATCAACATGTAATATTATAACATACTGAATGCGGAAGTTAAACTAATACATGATGATACACTGAAAGTCTGAATGATATAAATCAAGTGCGAAAATATTAATATAAGTCTGAGACATATTTGTAGCCAACATTGCTTAACATGAATAATCTGCAACTCTGTCTAACTGTTACTCAAATTTATGAATCCTCTAATGAAGTACTGAAAACACTAACTGTTGCACCCTATTTTGCACAAGACAAAATAAACTACAATTTATAGTATTCCATAAAGTTAATTAAAGTTTAGAGTCGCCACCTAGTATTTAAGGTATACTAGGACACCTATACTACACTATGTAATATACATTTAATTATGGTCTACGGAACTGTTGAGATTCTGAGTAAGGGTTGAAGTTATCTCGTGGGAAAGGTGTAAGGCATCCCTCAAGATCCACAAAATGTAATTCCTGCGGACTCGATCAAATAAGGGAGAAAAGATTCAAAAGAATGATTAACTACGTCACAAAGGATTCCTATCAAAGAATAGTCAATACAATTGTCACGTAATGAAAAACATATACAAAACATTATCATTTCATTTTTGGCAAAATATATACAACAAGATATGCGAAGCAAAGTAATAAACAAAAAACTTTTGGGATTTTGATTGAAAGAATTAGTTCATAATAGAGTATAAAGAAAACTTCGACTTACAATTAAAGCTAAACAATTTAACTATACAAGGTTAGTTTTAATTGAACTCATATAATAAAAGGATAAAGAATTATCTTTGAATAAAATAACTATCAATTAGCTTAAAAAATGATCAATTAAAGTAGGAAAAATTGTCGTAAATAGAGTATAAAATGAAAATTATCCACATAAATCTTACATATAACAATGGAGCAATTAAATCAACGAAAAAGGTCCAAATATGCTCTTGTACTATACGAAATTGAGCACATTTGCCCTTCGTTAATACTTTAGCTCAAATATGCCCTTACCGTCACATAGTTGGTCCATATATGCCCTTAGAGTTACACAGTGGGCCCATATATGCCCTTTTCGAAACGGAATTCACCCAAACTAATTAGCTCTTTAATTAATTATATTAAAGTATATTACACACACTATTTCCTTTTTATTAGTACTTTTTTTTCTTTACCTTTCTCTTTTCTTTCTTCTCTTTTCTTTTCTTCTCTTTTTTTTCCTTTTTCTTTCTCCCTTACCCGATTTCCTCCATTACTGATGTCTTCTCCATTTTCGTCACCAATTTCGCCTGACAAAACTCATGAATTCCAATTACTAAGAAAATTCTCCCATAAGAATATTTTTATAGATCATATGTTTGTAAATTTTTAAAATTTTACTGAACATATATTTAGTTCTAAAATATTTAACAAAGTAAGATTGAAATAATATTTATGTAACAAAAAATCCAAAAAATCCAATAAAACCGAACAATCCAAACCGATATAATTGGTTTGGTTTGGTTTTGATAAAATCGAACCAACACGTTCCATGTACACCCCTAATTTACATAGTTAATAAAAAAATAAAAAATATCCAGCTGAAAAAAAACTAACAACTCAAATTTATAATACTACAACTTGAACTCTAGGCTTTTAATCATTAAATTATCTTTCTGAAAACAATTTAAATATTTTGGTCTTTTGAGTATTATTAAAGGTTGAGATGTTTTTATTATTTTAAAGTTTAAACCATAATTTTTGGAATAATTTAATTTCGTTTATTTAGAGGGCCAGTGAAATTGGAACTTGATTACCTTATTGGAGAATTTTTTAGTAATTGGAATTCATAAGTTTTGTCAAGTAAAATTGGTGACGAAAATAGAGAAGACATCAGTAATGGAGGAAACGGATAAGGGAGAAAGAAAAAGGAAAAAAAAAAGAGAAGAAAAGAAAAAAGAAGAAAGAAAAGAGAAAGGTAAAGAAAAAAAGTGCTAATAAAAAGAAAATAGTGTTTGTAATACACTTTAATACAATTAACGAAAGAGCTAATTAGTTTGAGTGAATTCCTTTTCGAAAAGGGCATATATGGGCCAACTGTGTAACTCTAAGGGCATATATGGACCAACTATGTGATGGCAATGGCATATTTGAGCTAAAGTATTAACGAAGGGCAATTGTGCTCAATTTCGTATAGTACAAGGGCATATTTGGACATTTGCCCTTAAATCAAATATAAGTAATGTATTTCAACAAGTGAAATGTTCTAAAAGAGTTTGAATAAACTCGAAAAAGTTAATTTAGGGATATAGTCAAATGATTGCTACAAGCCTACAATGAGTTGTATTAAATATATAAGAAAAATCTGTGAAAGAATGAATAATAAATGGAGAAAATTATCTTCAAAAATGAGTAAGTATTTTGTAATTCACTAAAATGCTTGACTAGATGTTAAAACATAAAAAGGTTTGTCAAGATGTACAATTATAAAAGGAATATTGATTTTTATGACAAAATAAAATTAAGAC
Organism: Nicotiana otophora; assembly: GCA_000715115.1. Lineage (NCBI taxonomy): Eukaryota > Viridiplantae > Streptophyta > Magnoliopsida > Solanales > Solanaceae > Nicotiana > Nicotiana otophora. Next base: position 67,070 of record AWOL01S0027904.1, on the reverse strand, counting down.
CATATAAGAAAGACATTAATGTTTGTTTTAAACAAATTGAATAAACAAGTAAATACTAATAAAATACATATATAGACAATCAAACAAATATACAAAGAGGCTAAAGATATTATAAACCCTTTACAAGAAAATCATAAAAACTCCTCAAGAATGTTGGCAATTATCAAGTTAGACCCAATATGTATATATGCAATAACTGAATTAATCCTAATATGTTAGACCCAATTATGATTTTTACAAGTCATATCTACTTAAAGTAATATAATCAAAATAATTTACAAAGAGATTGATTTAAAAGAAAGATCATGCTAATGTAGTTGTAAAAGGTAAGGTTATCTATTTTGAAAAGGAAATGATATGCGTTTCATTTATTCATGTAGGAATCTAATTCAATTAAGTATTTTCACACCAATTCTAATTAATCGACTAATATATATTTTGACATTCTAAATTCGTATATACAACCTTGCAAGAATTACGCAACGCACAATGTTATAGGCTAACCGGATTATTAACTAAAAGCTATTCACCCTAAGTGTTTAGCAAGTAGGTAAATATCCAAGCAGGCAAGCAAACTCAACTTCTGTCCGAGAACCAGAAGTATGAAGCGGGAATTTTAACGGGGTTCGTCTTCGTCTCCGAGCGTCATCTCAAAACGTTTCGAATAAAGTACCTCGCAAGATAATAGAAATAAGATTGTTAGCGAAATAATGCAACGAAAAAGACGAACCAATAAAATGACATGTTTTTGAAATGGTTTTTGATTATAAAAACATAGTTTTTGGAAAATTACTTTTGAAATTGTTTTAGTTTTTGAAAGAGTATTGAAAAAACAAATTGAGAAATTGTTTTTAAGAAATAATTTTGAAAAATAGTCTAAAAGATAATATAGGAAAATACTCTTTTGAAAATGATTTAAAAAATATTTTTGGAGGCTCGGATAGTGTATGTCATATAGCAATAAGACATTCGAATGCGAACGCTGACTCGGTAGCAACTCTAGTGATCAACCGTGTTGCCTCCTGAAGTATGAACATTCACATTCTCGTCTTTTATTTTTCCTTTGACTTTCGTCATCGCCTCATCAAATATATTTGTTTCGGATCCGAAGAACTAGTGGCGGATCTAGAAATTTAAGTTCGTGGGTGCTTAGGTTTTTTTAACGTAAAGTTATTAGCAATCATATTGCATAAATGCATAACTATTTGGACACGTTGATGAAAAACGTTAACGAGAAAACTCATAGTATTAGTATTATGGACGCCGTAAAATTGTGATGGATAACGTAGTTGACAAGAAAAGAGATTGATGGTTTTGTCCCTTGGGGAGGAATTGCTCGTCGACTTCAGAAGGGCCGAACTTGGGAGTCCTTTTTCTTTTTCTTTCTTTATAGTGAATTACATTTTGTAAAATAAGAAGCAATAAAACAAAGCCAGCAAAAAGTAATTCTAAAAAATAGTATTGGGTAAAAATAATAGCGGGTGAAAACTAGAAAGAATGAAAAAAGAGAAAGTAGCTTGATAATATGAAGAGAAAAAAAGGGAATAATTTGTCGGTTTTAAAAAAAGACTTGTTGGGAGAAGGATTCGAACCCTCATCCATTCAATTTTCGTAAACTTCCAGCACCCTCTCTTAACCAAAGCACCCATTAAACTTTTTGTCTCATGGGTGCTTTCTGCTCTTGTTTATTCTTTTCCTCAAATTTTCTATACAATTATATATACTTGGAGCCGAGGTTAATGGGTGCTCGACCACCCAAATTTAATGAGTAGATCCGCCCTGTGAGGAACGGTGTAGTATCTTGTCCTTTATTAGTCAAAACATCATCACAAGGCCTCAAAATTTTTAAATCTTTTCATAGGCCTAATTGCTCAAACCAGACAAATCCTACACAAAGAAGGATTAGAAGAGGGAGTGGTACTTCTTGCCAAGATCATACACAAAAGGAGTTAACATTTGATAATCAGCATTTTGCAAACTAAGAGCCCGTTTGGACATAAGAACTTTTTCACTTTTTTTCGATCACTTTTTTTCGAAATCAGTGTTTGGCCATAAACTTTTTAATTTTCACTTGAAGATAATTTTGGTATTTTTCTGGCCATAAAATTTTCAATTTCACTTGGAGATAATTTTGGTATTTTTCGAAAATTTGAAAAACTCTAAAAAATTATTTTTCAAAATTTTCAGTCAGATCACTCACAAAACTTCAAAACCAACACAATTATATTCATATCAAAACACAACTCTAATTTTAAAATATCATTTTCACTAAAAATGTTTTTAAAATTTTACATTTATTATGTCCAAACGCCCACTAAGTAATTCCAACTTGTGAAATAAGCTCATCACAAATCAAGTGATAAACGGGCAGCAGCAGCAGGATTTAAATGCAGTAATAAACTCCAGCATGTCAAAATACATGAAATGACATGCCCAAATTGGCATAGGCAGTGTCACATTCCCTTAAACGCCACAAACAAACGAGTCAGTGATCTCAACGTACAAACGGCCTAATAATCCAAACCTTCCAGATTTTAACAAAACAACAAGAAAACAGTCAAAACAACACCAAAATGTCACAAAACTTCAAGAAAACAATTGGCAATTTCACCAGGCGAGTAAAAGTAAACGGCACCATGGAAACGTCGCCGGAAAATGCATAGGCCAACCAGGATGGTAACAAGATAAGACAAAGCCGGTCAGTATACAAGAGTGCCGGAAAATTTATAAATCCGGCCAGATATTGTCATTTTCAACGGTGTAATATCTGTACAAAAGAAGCGACATTAGTAACCAAAATAAAAGCAAAGATAGTAAGGGTCGCCAGAGTTCATGGAGGTCGCTGGAAAAGTCAAGGTTTCCGGAAATTCGAATCTGGCTAGATCTGACTCCTCAATCAAAGTCCTTTAAAAAAAACGAGAAAGGGATGAGTGGGGTAAGTAAGGAAACAGTAGCGTCGGTATCTTGCCAAGCCATCGCCGGTGGTCAAATCCGGCGGGCGGCAGAGGCGAAAGGACCGGAGCAGCAGCTATTATGATAGGGGATAGAGAGCCATCGCCGGTGGTATTGTGAGAGATGAGAGGGAGCGGATATGGTTGTATACGGTCGAAATAGATTTCGGTCTTCGAACGTCTACTCGAGTTCGAACGACAATCGGTCGAAGTGAAACTTCGAGATGGTTTCAGAAGATGGAGCAAACAAGCCTCAAACCCGAGGGGCCGATCAATGTCGAGTTCGATATTGTTATTGAGCTCGAATCCAAATCGAACTATGATGCAGAATAAAGCTATCAAGCTAATGAGCCAGAGACCAACCAACATTGACATCGAATCAATTCAAGGGTTCGAGTAAGAATCGAGCTTAAGCCAAAGATCAAGAGTTCGAGTCAGAATCGGGCTCAAGCCGAGGTCAAAAGCCCTAGTCAGATCGGACTCACAGACATAAGCCGTCGCAATCCCATTAGATGAGAGAATCTTGGCAGGAATGGTGGAAAAGCTGATTTATCATGGATCTCTCACTGAGTATTTTTTAATTATATTTAAAGTAAGGTACCTCTACTATAAAGAGGGGTTTTATCATTTCTGGAAGGGCAGGTTTTTGGAGCTCACATTGTAATTGAAGTACCATATTCTCTTGTATTCGAGAGTTATTCTTTTATGTCTCATAAACTGATTCATCTTACTTAATCCCAAAAAATCGCTTTCGTTACAATTGTGTTTATTTTGTCTTCTCTGCGGTCCATATTTGATATTTCCTTCTATCCTTACAGTTTGTATTGAGTTATATCACATATCCTTAGAACTACGAATAAATTCAACTCTATCCGTTTTGCGGGTAAACAGTTTGGTGCTCACCGTGGGGCTAAGGATAACAGTGGTTATTTGATACGAATATGAAAAAATACGCCATTGTGTTTTACGAAAATATCTTGAATTTCAGATTAGCTACGACTAACCATCAATCAAATGGCTTCACCGATCGATAACGGGGCCGGTCTTCAAGAAAAAAATAACAACTTGACACCCAGTACTGAAAGACCACTTATGAACACCGTTGGAGCTCGAATCGGAGTGCCAATTGATATCAATTTGCATGTAGCCATTGAGGCGAACCTACATGCTGAACCCGAGAATAGCATCCATGGTTGCACTCGGTCTGCGGCTCGAGATACCTATAACATCGAGGAAAACGGCGTTAGCGTACGTATGATTTTCGAAATGTTGCAATCCCAACAGGTAGCAATAGCTCAGTTGCAGAGCCAAACCCAGCTACAAAGCAGGCCGGAGCCCAATCCACCCCGAGAAATCACTCACAGAACGGAACCAGCCATAGTAAAGTCAAATGAGCAAGATTACTCCCGTAATTGCCAAATTGCTCGAGGAACTCACAAAGCGAGTCGAAGCCAACGATAAAAAAGTAGAAACTTATAACTCTAGGGTCGATCAGATCCCAGGAGCTCTACCAATGATAAAAGGGTTGGATTCAAAAACATTCGTGCAAAAACCTTTTTCCTCGAGCGCAACCCCGAAACCAATCCCCAAAACATTCTGTATGCCCGAAATTCTCAAATATAACGGGACGACCGATCCCAACGAGCACGTCACTTCTTACACATGTGCCATCAAGGGCAATGATTTAGAAGACAATGAAATCGAATCTGTGTTGCTAAAAAAATTCTGAGAGACCCTCTCGAAGAGGACAATGATTTGGTATCACAACCTACCGTCAAATTCCATCGACTCGTTCGCCATGTTAGCAGACTCTTTTGTGAAAGCACATGCCGGCACCATAAAAGTTGCAACAAGGAAATCGGACCTCTTCAAGGTAAGACAAAAGGATAACGAGATGATGAAGGAGTTCGTATCTCGTTTTCAAATAGAACAAATGGACTTGCCACCAGTCACGGACGATTGGGCTGATCAGGCTTTCACTCAAGGTTTTAACGAGCGAAGTTCGATGGCATCACGACAATTAAAGCATAACCTGATCGAATACCTAGCCATCACATGGGCCGACGTACAAAATCGATACCAATCGAAAATTAGGGTCGAAGATGATCAATTGGGGTCTGAACCCGCTGTTCGAAGGGATACTAATCGGGAAGGAGGTCCTATTGGGGATCGATACCAACCGTACAACGAAAGCCACTGAGTCAGTGAATCGAGACATAACCTCAGGAAAAATAACAAAAGAAGTGATTGAGGTCAAGGGTCTCGGGGGCTAATAAACAGAAGTAGTTTCTATAGGCCTGCCGGATCTAAGGAAGCACCTCGGTTATCAGAATATAACTTCAGCATTGATGCATTTGCCATCGTATCGGCTATCGGACGCATCAAAGACACTAAATTGCCTCGACCCATGCAGACAGATCCTACCCAGAGGAATCCCAATCAAATATGCGAATACGATGGCACCCATGGCCACAGAACGGAAGATTGCAGGCAACTAAGAGAGGAAGTAGCCCGGTTATTCAACAAAGGGCACCTTCGGGAATTTTTTAGTGATAGGGCGAAGAACCATTTTAAAAACAGGGATTTCGGCAAGCAAAACGAACAGGAAGAACCACAGCACGTCATTCACATGATTATCGGCGGTGCTAATACCCCTCAAGGACTAGTGCTTAAACGCACTAAAACATCGATTGTGAGAGAAAAGCGATCTCGAACTCAAGATTACACACCTATAGGAACTTTGTCCTTCAATGATGAAGATGCAGAAGGGGTCATACAACTTCATAACGATGCACTGGTAATATCCGTACTCATGAATAAAACTAAAGTTAAGCGTGCGTTGATTGATCCAGGTAGCTCGGCCAACATCATCAGATTGAAGGTCATAGAACAGCTCGACCTGTAGGACCAGATCGTACCTGCAACCTTGGTTCTAAACGGATTCAATATGGCATATGAAACCACCAAAGGCGAGATAATTCTACCAATAAACATAGTCGGAACCATCCAGGAAACAAAGTTTCACATGACCGAAGGTGACATGAGATACAACGCCTTTTTAGGAAGGCCATGGATCCACAACATAAGAGCTGTACCTTCGACCCTACACCAGGTACTCAAATTCCCAACATCAAGATGAGTCAAAACAGTGTACGGAGAACAACCATCCATAAAAGAAATGTTCGCCGTCGAGGAAGCAAAACCAATATCCTCGCCTTCGCCAATAAAGGGATCGGGCTCAAAGGAGAACGAGACACCAAATAGCTATCACGGACATCGGCTTCGACCCAACCCGATAACCAGAAGATCGAAGAAGATGATGATCATAGGGTCCCTCGATCCTTCGTGATTCCTGATGACTCCGACGCCACCAAATCAACAATTGAGGAACGGGAGCAAGTCACACTAATCGAGCACTGGCCCGAACGAAAGGCATACCTGGGAACGGGATTAAGCCCCGAACTCAGGAAGAAAATTGTTTAATTTCTTATCGATAACATTGATTGTTTTGCCTGGTCCCATTTAGATATAACAAGGATTCCACCGGACATAATGACGCATCGGCTAAGCTTGGACCCTAAGTTCATACCGGTGAAGCAAAAGAGAAGACCCCAATCCGAGGTAAAACACGTATTCATAAAAGACGAGATAAACAAAATTCTCAAGATAGGGTCCATTCGGGAGGTGAAATATCCCGAATGGTTAGCCAATATAGTTGTAGTGCCTAAAAAAGGAAACAAACTTAGAATGTGTATGGACTATAAGGATTCAAACAAAGCATGCCCCAAAGGATTTAAACACGGCCGGTCACGAGATCCTTACTTTTCTCGATGCCTATTCCGGGAATAATCAAATCCAGATTAACCCGGAGGACCAGGAAAAGACTTCATTTGTCACCAAATATGGAACATATTGTTATAATGTGATGCCCTTCGGGCTAAAAAATGCAGGGGCTACTTACCATCGATTAGTAAATAAAATGTTCGAAGAAAAAATAGGTAAATCAATGGAAGTTTATATTGATGACATGCTAGTTAAGTCCCTACGCGCAGAGGACCATCTGACCCATTTGCAGGAAACGTTCGAGATTTTGAGGAAATACAACATGAAGTTCACCCCGAAAAATGTGCTTTCGGGGTCGGTCCGGGCAAGTTCCTCGACTTCATGGTGTCAAATCGGGAAATCGAGATTAACTCTGATAAAATCAAGGCCATCGAAGACATCACCATCGTGGACAGCATGAAAGCTGTACAAAGGCTAACGGGACGGATTGCGGCCTTAGGCCGATTCATTTCGAGATCATCAGATCGAAGTCACAAATTTTTCTCCCTACTCAAAAAGAAGAACGATTTCGCTTGGACCCTGGATTGCCAACATGATTTAAAGGAACTAAAACAATATCTGTCGAGCCCACCACTACTTCACACTCCAAAAACAGACGAAAAACTTTGCTTATACTTGGCAGTATAAGAAATTGCAGAAAGTGGTGTCCTAGTTCGGGAAGAGCAAGGTACGCAATTTCCCATTTATTATATAAGTTGAACCTTAGGAGAAGCAGAAGCTAGATATACGCACCTAGAAAAATTGGTACTTGCACTATTAAACGCCTCTAGAAAGTTACGACCGCACTTTCAATGTCACCCCATATGCGTATTAACGACTTACCCATTTCGTAATATTTTGCACAAGCCCGAACTATTAGGCCAATTGGCCAAATGGGTTGTCGAAATCAGTGGGTATGATATCGAATATCAACCCCGTACGGCCATCAAGTCTCAAATTTTAGCAGACTTCGTGGCTGATTTTACGCCAACCCTCGTACCCGAAGTTGAAATCGGGTATGTCATCGAGGGTATGGACCCTTTTTACGGACAGGGCTTCGAACGTGAAGGGGTCCGGGCTAGGCATAGTTTTAAAAGACACCCACGGGTAACACTATTAGGCAATCTATTAAAACTACCAGGTTGAATAACAACGAGGCCGAGTATGAGGCCATGATTGTAGGTCTCGAGCTAGCTAAAAACTTGGGAGCAGAAGTCATTGAAGCCAAATGTGACTCTTTGTTGGTGGTAAGTCAAGTAAACAAAATCTTCGAAGTTCGAGAAGATAGAATGCAAGGTTTTTGGACAAACTACATATCATTTTGCACCATTTCAAACAATGGACTTTACAGCATGTTCCACGGGAGCAAAACAGTGAGGCTGATGCACTTGCAAATTTGGGATCATCGGTCGAGGAAGGTGACTTGAGCTCGGGGACTATCGTTTAACTCTCGATATCCGTGATCGATGAAGGTCACGCCGAGATAAATTCTACTAGATTAACCTGGGATTTGAGAAATAAGTATATTGAATACTTAAAGAATGGAAAGCTACCATCAGACCCTAAAGATTCAAGGGCCCTACGGACTAAAGCTGCTCGATTCACATTGGCTTCAGATGGAATGCTATACCGAAGGACATTCGATGGACCATTGGTAGTATGCTTTGGTCCAGGAGATACCGATTACATCTTACGTGAGGTGCACCAGGGCACTTGTGGGAATCACTCCGGTGCCGATCCATTAGTCCGAAAAATAATCAGGGCAGGGTATTATTGGATCGATATGGGCAAAGTGTAACACCCCAGAAAATTTCAAAGTACTTAAGTGTAAGGCCTGGTAAAATTTACAAATAAAATAATGTTTCATGGTTCCGGACTAGGCTTAACAATGCACTGGAAAGTAAAAGAAAATATTTGGCGGAATAGTGCATTTATGCAGTCCATTATGCAACCGCAGAATCACTCTGCGGACCGCATAATGGCCGCAGAGTGAGATAGTTAATTGGGTAAGTTGGAAGCAATTATGTGGCCGACTATGCGACCGCATCAATGTTATGCGGTGCATTATGCGATCGCATAATAGTTACGCGGACCGCATAGTGATCGCATACACAAACAGCTTTTTTGATCATTTTATCAGCAATTATGCGACCGATATGCGGTCGCAAATGCGACCGCAGAACCTGTTTCGGAGCTTCATTTTTAGATTTTTAAAACCCGGCCCTATTTCGTTAAATACACTCTTTGGGCCATTTTTGAGACATAATCTGAAATTTTAGAGTGAGAGAGAGTGCCCTAGAGTGAGAAGGTGTTCTTCAATAATTTTCTTCAATTCTTGCTCAAGTTTTGGAAGATTTAGAAGGGAAGCTCACTAGGTCTTCATCCTAGAGGTAAGATTCTATACCCTAAACCCTAATTTCCAAATCTTCTGAAAATGGGTAACTAGCAAGGTAAGTTTTGGGCATGAGAGTTGTTTATTTTATATGCATGTGTTATCAAAGGGTGTAGGAATATTGTTGAGCTAAAAATGGTAAAGCTTGGGTTGTGAGATGATGGAATCCTTCATAAAAAAGACCTTGAAATCTTGTACACACCTAGTTTTTGATAAAATGCTCAAGTAAGCTAGAACCATGATCATCTTTCAAATTTTGATTCAATTTGTTATGTTTCTACAATAGATTGGAGTTTCTAAGAATTCCGGAATGTTTTAGAGTTTAAGGAAGCTCAAGTGAGGTATGTTGGCTAAACTCTTCTCTTAGAATTGAATCCCACGATATTCATGTAAATTATGTAAGTCCCGAGTGATTCATTATGAAATTGGCTGTTCCGAGTAAGATTGGGTTGAAAGATATATGTTCAACAAGCATCCCAAATGCTCTATTCATGTTATGTTACCAATTGAGGATGTGTTAAAATATGGGATGTGCATTAATAATATTTCGACTTTAAGTCAAGTTCAAATGAAGGTTATTATACCAAATTTTGTGAAAGATCTCTATGTGCCTTAGACTCTAAATTGCTCACATGTGTACTATACACTTTGATTTGAATTGTATTTGATGTTGATGATGATAATGATGTTTGAAATTGATAAGGTGAGCATGAAATACTAAATATGGCCAACGTGCCAAGAATAATCTTATAATTATGGCCACTAGTGCCAATGAAATGAAAAGATGTAAAAGTATTATCAATGCGATGATT
>AWOL01S0027904.1:39301-53511 GCA_000715115.1 Nicotiana otophora | reverse complement strand
TAAGCTTAACTAGTACATGTGGATAGTGTGGGAACCATGTATATGATTCTAAGATGTAAACATGTTACATAGGCACGTGATATATGAAAGGCATGGCCTGGAGAGTAATGATAAATGTGTAGGTCTCTCACGGGAGACAAGAAGTTATGAAAGGAGAGTTAATTGAACCCACATTGAGAAAACCCTAGCACTATGAACGTTATAAGAATCCTAGGAATGTGCGAAGTTGTGTTACATTCCAAAAAGGATATTGACATGAGGGAGTTGGATCTCAAGCCTATATGGCTGAATAAGAGTAGAGAATGTATGAGGTTAATACCATGGTGAATTAAATCTCCCTAATAGTCGAACATATATATGAGGGATAGAGACATGAGACATATGTCCTACTAAATTCAAGACTTGTATCAAAATGTGAATCATTCACCCCAAGTGGGGGAGGAAGGGCCATAGAGAGGCCACGCCAATGAAACAAGAGTAAGACCATGTAGCTATGATGTATGAATATTTTGTTGAAGACAAGTGTAGTCTAGAAAAGAGATAATGGGTAGCATGATTCTCTGAAAGGATATTCTAATGGTAAACCACTAGTACCCCAAAAAGGTGGAAGGTTAAGAAAGGTAAATTCTTCATACATGGCAATGTGAATGACAGGGTCAACGATCCTAGAAACTAAGAGTATGTTTACAAAGGTATTTTATACCTGTCAGGGGGTCAGGAACAATGGAACCCAAGGAAGTAATATAGGTCAAATGTGAAAGGTTGCGAGTTTTTAGAATGAGTTAATCATAGATTTGCGATTTAGCTAAACCTCTAAGGCTTTAAGAAAGACAGAACGAGTGGGAAAGATAAATGTGATGTTATAATAACCCAAGAGTGCATCGGTACTTGATGGAGAGTCTCTTAAGAATCTTACAAGCAAGGAAGTGTTAAGTGATACACGGATGAACACACTTTCCGACGGATATACCAACAAGTGTCGAGAGGCGAGCATGATGAAACTAAGGGAAAAGACCACGTAACGTATGGAAATGTGCATAGCTATTCAATAACTAGGGATAATGAGGGGATCAAAATTGGAAGAAAATCTATAAATTGAGATGGTCATGGTTATCGCAAAATAGTTTGTATCAGTATGGTGGACTCGCCTAGAGCACAAGTGTTAATGGAAGATATAAAGGATCAAGTATAATGTAGCCAACTTGAATGACGTCGAATATCAACTAAAAGATATAGAGGGAGTTTATGTCTACATATTACATTGGAAAGTGAGACTACTGGTGATGAAGTGGTGGTGTGATAAACTCAATAAACCATAAATAATGATACTACGAGTTCATGGCAGGCAAACAAGTGTGTGGCACAATAAGGTTGTCAACTATGAATTAAGGGCAAAATGGGATAGGAGTGAATGCTCTACTCATAAAGAAAATATGGTATCAACATATTGTCTAGACCAAAGGGGAAATGTTTGAAACAGATTAAGAGAGGATGAACACTTGTTACGAACCAAACATGTTTAACATGATAGCTCTTAGGCTGCACTTCGAGGAAACACTATTTGTAACTAAATTACGGGGAATAAGGTGAGTTACTCATCGAGGATGGAATCAGGTGGACTATGTCCTACACTTATGAGAAAAATAAGAAGTCGTCATTGAAGAATTTAGGAGGATCTCAAGTTTCAGAAAAGGCCCTGTTCGGGTTAAATATATATGAAGGGTATCGATACGTGCTTTGGGAAGTGTTTAGCAGTAAAGAGGAATTTTGAGAATGTTTACCAGGGAAGTATTATGGTTTCTTAAAATCCTATAAGACTTATAATGAGGAAAGAGGATGGCTAAGAAAGGTCTGAGCACGATGTTACCTTATATATTGAGGCAATACCATACAGGTTGATGTTATCAGGGTGTGCGCACAAGCTAGTAGATGTTATTCATTTGAAATAGATGGTCCCATGAGAAAACTGGCCTAGTAATGTCCTTTGTTGAAAAGTCTGGAAAAATAAGTTGCAAGTACTAATAAGATCGTAACCGTATCAAAGAAATTTTTGTAGAACTCAAATTATAGGAGGTCATATGAAAGAGAAATCTGATATAGATGTTCCATTAATGATGAAATATGGAAAGATGATCATTTATACCTCTAGGCAACTCAAAAATCATGAGACAAAACAATCCAACACATGACTTAGGACTTGCAGCTGTGATTTATAGATTAAAGGTTTGGAATCATTAATTGTATGGGGTCCAGGTGGACATATTCACGGACCAAAAGATCCTTCAATATATTTGAAAATAGAAGAAATTGAATCTAAGGTAGAGAACATGTCATGAGTTACATAATGATTACGATATCAATATTCTATATCATCCGGGGAAGCCAATGTTGTGGTGGATGGTCTTACCCAGAAATTTATGGGTAGCTTAGCACACTTGGAGGCATACCAAAGGCCATTGGACAAGGAAGTTCACTGATTGGCTAGTTTATGAGTTTGTCTTGCGGACTCTAGTGAAGGAGGGGTAATTATGCAAAATAGGGTTGAATCATCGCTTGTTGTGGAAGTCAAAAAGAAGCAGTACAACGATCCATTGTTGGCACAATTGAAAGAGGGTATTCATAAACATAAGACTATGTATTTTTCTCTTGGCATGGATGATGGTACACTAAGGTACCAAGGGCGGCTATGTGTTCCAATGTGGATGGCCGTTGTGAAAGCATTTTGACTGAAGCTCACACTACTAGGTATTCCGTGCACCCAGGTTCTACAAAAATGTATCATGATCTTAAGGAAGTATATTGGTGAATGATATGAAGAGGAATGTGGCAGACTTTGTGGCAAGATGTCCGAATTGTCAGCAAGTGAAGGCCGAACACCAAAGGCCTGGTGGGTTGGCACAGAACATAGAAATTCCAATCTGGAAATGGAAAATGATTAAAACCCGACCCTATTTCGTTAAATACACTATTTGCGCCATTTTTGAGCCATAATCTAATATTTTAGAGTGAGAGAGAGTGCCCTAGAGGGATAAGGTTTTCTTCAATAATTTTCTTCCATTCTTGCTCAAGTTTTGGAAGATTTAGAAGGGAAGCTCACTAGGTCTTCATCCTAGAGGTAAGATTCTACACCCTAAACCCTAATTTAGAAATCTTCTAAAAATGGGTAACTAGCAAGGTAATATTTGGGCATGAGAGTTGTTTATTTTACATGCATGTGTTATCAAAGGGTGTAGGAAGATTGTTGAGCTAAAAATGGTAAAGCTTGGGTTGTGGGTGATGGAATACTTCATAAAAAGGACCTTGAAATCTTATGCACACCTAGTGTTTGATAAAATGCTAAAGTAAGCTAGAACCATGATCATCTTCCAAATTGTGATTCAATTTATTATATTCCTACAATAGATTGAAGTTGCTAAGAATTCCGGAATGTTTTAGAGTTTAAGAAAGCTCAAGTGAGATATGTTGGCTAAACTCTTCTCTTAGAATTGAATCCCACGATATTCATGTAAATTATGTAAGTCCCGAGTGATTCATTATGAAATTGGCTGTTCCGAGTAAGATTGGGTTGAAAGATATATGTTCAACAAGCATCCCAAATGCTCTATTCATGTTATGTTACCAATTGAGGATGTTTTAAAATATGGGATGTGCATTAATAATATTTCGACTTTAAGTCAAGTTCAAATGAAGGTTATTATACCAAATTTTGTGAAATATCTCTATGTGCCTTAGACTCTAAATTGCTCACATGTGTACTATACACCTTGATTTGAATTGTATTTGTTGTTGATGATGATAATGATGTTTGAAATTGATAAGGTGAGCATGAAATACTAAATATGGCCAACGTGCCAAGAATAATCTTATAATTATGACCACTAGTGCCAATGAAATGAAAAGATGTAAAAGTATTATCAATGCGATGATTGTATAAAAAGGTTGATGTCTCAAATAAGACGGCCTAGCCGATCGGGTCGTGATCGGACACCATGCCGCACACATGGTGGTGATTGTGCTAGAAATTTATAATTTGAAATTATGATTGTGGTCGATGTCCCTAATGGATAGACTAGCCGATTGGGATGTGATCGGACTCCGTGTTAAAGACGGTGGTATTGATATTGAGAGCAATTGTGGTTGATGTCTCTAATGAGATGGCCTAGCCGATCGGGTCGTGATCGGACTCCGTGTTAAGAATATGGTGGTACTGGTTTTATGAATAATGGTATTGTGAATAATGGTATATTGATACTAAAAAGCTTCCAATGTGATATATGAGAATTAATTTGAACACTGTCTTGATCCTAAATTGAGGTTTGATGTTAATTAAGTCTTTCATTGATATTATGATAATATGGTTTGTATTAATTTTCATTCTATTGAGAGACTGTTTAGTTATATGTACTAGTGCTATTTGACAGTACTAACATCCCTTTTGGCGAGGATGCTGGATCTTTCAATGGATGCAGGTGGTTCCACAACAGGAGATATTAGTCAGTGATAGCAGTGCACCTTCTTCCCAGCTGACTTGGTGAGCCCCACTTCATTCCGGGGTCATGAATATTTTGTACTTTGTGAATTCTATTTGAGGTATAGTCGGGGCCTTGTTGCCAACATTATTATTATACTCTGCTTTATCTATTGAGGCTCCATAGACATAATGTGGGTTGTGTATTGGTGCTGGGGAAAGACAAACTATGTTATGTTGTGGACGTATTACTTGTCCATTTGAGACTTTAAAAATGATAAAACTATGGGAAAGCAATGGGTATTGTAGACATGAACACATTTTCGTCTAATTAATGATAATATGTATTATCTCTATTCATGGATGAGTTTAGGTAGAATGCAATCTAACAGGCTTACTCGGTCGGGTTCACTCGGTTGAGCGCCGGTCGCACTCTCCGATTTTGGGGCGTGACAAACTTGGTATCAGAGCCTAAGGTTTTAAAGTGTCCTAGGATGTCTCGGAGCCGTGTCTAGTAGAATCCTTATTATCGGTGTGTTGTCGACCACACCTATAATTAGGATGCTACATGGGAATTTAGGAATATTATCCTTCTTTGATATTCTGAATCGTGCGATGAAACTGGTTGTGAAACTGTTCTTCCTCCAACTCGTGCGTTGAGGTTCAAGGTAATTTTAAATGCCCTTTTGTTTAATTCCAAGTAATGTTGTCATGTGACATGACGAAAGGGTAAAGGCTTAAATATTAAACAGATGGCACATGTATCATATTAAATGAATAGTATAACATATGAGGCATGTATATCGTACCATGAGCATACTATATTTGAGAAGAGTGCTAGAAGCGATTACCCACCTTGAAACAGGCAGTGGCATGATAAATGAGACATAAGCTTAACTAGTACATGTGGATAGTGTGGGAACCATGTATATGATTCTAAGATGTAAACATGTTACATAGGCACGTGAGATATGAAAGGCATGGCCTGGAGAGTAATGATAAATGTGTAGGTCTCTCACGGGAGACAAGAAATTATGAAAGGAGAGTTGATTGAACCCACAATGAGAAGACCCTAGCACTATGAACATTATAAGAATCCTAGGAATGTGCGAAGTTGTGTTACACTCTAAAAAGAATATTGACATGAGGGAGTTGGATCCCAAGCCTATGTGGCTGAATAAGAGTAGAGAACGTATGAGGTTAATACCATGGTGAATTAAATCTCCCTAATAGTCAAACATATATATGAGGGATAGAGACATGAGACATATGTCCCTGAATCTGCTAAATTCAAGACTTGTATCAAAATATGAATCATTCACCCCAAGTGGGGGAAGAAGGGCCATAGATAGGCCACTTAAATACAATGAAACAAGAGTAAGACCATGTAGCTATGATGTTTGAATATTTTGTTGAAGACAAGTGTAGTCTAGAAAAGAGATAATGGGTAGCATGATTCTCTGAAAGGATATGCTAATGATAGACCACTAGTACCCCAAAAAGGTAGAAGGTTAAGAAAGGTAAATTCTTCATACATGGAAATGTGAATGACAGGGTCAACGATCCTAGAAACTAAGAGTATGTTTACAAAAGTATTTTATACTTGTCACGGGGTCAGGAACAATGGAACCCAAGGAAGTAATATAGGTCAAATGTGAAAGGTTGCGAGTTTTTAGAATGAGTTAATCATAGATTTGCGATTTAGCTAAACCTCTAAGGCTTTAAGAAAGACAGAACGAGTGGGAAAGATAAATGTGATGTTAGAATAACCCAAGAGTGCTTCGGTACTTGATGGAGAGTCTCTTAAGAATCTTACAAGCAAGGAGGTGTTAAGTGATACACGGATGAACACACTTTCCCACGGATATACCAAGAAGTGTCGAGAGGCGAGCAAGATGAATTCCCAACTAAGGGAAAAAACCACGTAACGTATGGAAATGCGTATAGCTATTCAATAACTAGGGATAATGAGGCGATCAAAATTGGAAGAAAATCTATAAATTGAGATGGTCATGGTTATCGCAAAATAGTTCGTATCAGAATGGTGGACTCGCCTAGAGTACAAGTGTTAATGGAATATATAAAGGATCAACTGTAATGTAGTCAACTTGAATGACGCCGAATATCAACTAAAAGATATAGAGGGAGTTTATGTCTACATATTACATTGGAAAGTGAGACTACTAGTGATGAAGTGGTGGTGTGATAAACTCAACAAACCAGAAATAATGATACTACGAGTTCATGTGAGGCAAACAAGTGTGTGGCACAATAAAGTTGTCAACTATGAATTAAGGGCAAAATGGGATGGGAGTCAATGCTCTAGTCATAAAGGAAATATGGTATCAACATATTGTCTAGATCAAAGGGGAAATGTTTGAAACTGATTAAGAGAGGATGAACACTTGTTACGAACCAAACATGTTTAACATGATAGCTCTTAGGCTGCACTACGAGGAAACACTATTTGTAACTAAAATACGGGGAATAAGGTGAGTTACTCATCGAGGATGGAATTAGGTGGACTAAGTCCTACACTTATAAGAAAAATAAAAAGTCGTCGTTGAAGAATTTAGGAGGATCTCAAGTTTCAGGAAAGGCCTTCTTCGGGTTAAATATATATGAAGGGTATCGATACGTGTTTTGGGAACTGTTTAGCAGTAAAGAGGAATCGTGAGAATGTTTACCAGGGAAGTATTGGGGTTTCTTAAAATCCTATAAGACTTATAATGAGGAAAGAGGATGTCTAAGAAAGGTCTGAGCATGATGTTACTTTACATGTTGAGGCAATACCATACAGGTTGATGTTATCAGGGTGTGCACACGAGCTAGTAGATGTTATTCATTTGAAATAGACGGTCCCATGAGAAAACTGGCCAAGTAATGTCCTTTGTTGAAAAGTCTGGAAAAATAAGTTGCAAGTACTAATAAGATCGTAACCGTATCAAAGAACTTTTTGTAGAACTCAAATTATAGGAGGTCATATGAAAGAGAAATCTGATATAGATGTTCCATTAATGATGAAATATGGCAAGATGATCATTTATACCTCTAGGCAACTCAAAAATCATGAGACAAAACAATCCAACACATGACTTAGGTCTTGCGGCTATGATTTATACATTAGAGGTTTGGCGTCATTAATTGTATGGGCTCCAGGTGGACATATTCACGGACCAAAAGATCCTTCAATATATTTGAAAATAGAAGAAATTGAATCTAAGGTAGAGAACATGTCATGAGTTACGTAATGATTATGATATCAATATTCTATATCATCCGGGGAAGCCAATCTTGTGGCGGATGCTCTTACCCGGAAATCTATGGGTAGCTTACCACACTTGGAGGCATACCAAAGTCCATTGGCCAAGGAAATTCACTGATTGGCTAGTTTAGGAGTTCGTCTTGCGGACTCTAGTGAAGGAGGGGTAATTATTAAAAATAGGGTTGAATCATCGCTTGTTGTGGAAGTCAAAAAGAAGCAGTACAACGATCCATTGTTGGCACAATTGAAAGAGGGTATTCATAAACATAAGACTATATATTTTTCTCTTGGCATGGATGATGGTACACTAAGGTACCAAGGGTGGCTATGTGTTCCAAATGTGGATGGTCGCAGTGAAAGAATTTTGACTGAAGCTCACACTACGAGGTATTCCGTGCACCCAGGTTCTACAAAACTGTTTCATGATCTTAAGGAAGTATATTGGTGGAATGATATGAAGAGAAATGTGGCAGACTTTGTGGTAAGATGTCCGAATTGTCAGCAAGTGAAGGCCGAACACCAAAGGCCCAGTGGATTGGCACAGAACATAGAAATTCCAATCTGGAAATGGGAAATGATTAAAACCCGACCCTATTTCGTTAAATACACTATTTGCGCCATGTTTGAACCATAATCTGAAATTTTAGAGTAAGAGAGAGTGCCCTAGAGTGAGAAGGTATTCTTTAATAATTTTCTTCAATTCTTGCTCAAGTTTTGGAAGATTTAGAAGGGAAGCTCACTAGTTCTTCATCCTAGAGGTAAGATTCTACACCCTAAACCCTAATTTCAAAATCTTCTTTAAATGGGTAACTAGCAAGGTAATATTTGGGCATGAGAGTTGTTTATTTTACATGCATGTGTTATCAAAGAGTGTAGGAAGATTGTTTAGATAAAAATGATAAATCTTGGGTAGTGGGATGATGGAATCCATCATAAAAAGGACCTTGAAAACTTATGCACACCTAGTGTTTGATAAAATGCTCAAGTAAGCTAGAACCACGATCATCTTCCAAATTTTGATTCAATTTGTTATATTTCTACAATAGATTGAAGTTGCTAAGAATTCCGGAATGTTTTAGAGTTTAAGGGAGTTCAAGTGAGGTATGTTGGCTAAAATCGTATCTTAGAATTGAATCCCACGATATTCATGTAAATTATGTAAGTCCCGAAGGATTCCTTATGAAATTGGCTGTTCCGAGTAAGATTGGGTTGAAAGATATATGTTCAACAAGCATCCCAAATGCTCTATTCATGTTATGTTACCAATTGAGGATGTATTAAAATATGGGTTGTGCATTAATAATGTTTCGACTTTAAGTCAAGTTCAAATGAAGGTTATTCTGCTAAATTTTGTGAAATATCTCTATGTGCCTTAGACTCTAAATTGCTCACATGTGTACTATACACCTTGATTTGAATTGTATTTTTGTTGATGATGATAATGATGCTTGAAATTGATAAGGTGAGCATGAAATACTAAATATGGCCAACGTCCCAAGAATAATCTTATAATTATGGCCACTAGTGCCAATGAAAAGAAAAGATGTGAAAGTATTATGAAATGCGATGATTGATATAAAAAGGTTGATGTCCCAAATAAGACAGCCTAGACGATCGGGTCGTGATCGAACACCATGCCGCACACATGGTGGTGATTGTGCTGAAAATTTATAATTTGAAATTGTGATTGTGGTCGATGTCCCTAATGGATAGCCTAGCCGATCGGGTCGTGATCGAACACCATGCCGCACACATGGTGGTGATTGTGCTGAAAATTTATAATTTGAAATTGTGATTGTGGTCGATGTCCCTAATGGATAGCCTAGCCGATCGGGTCGTGATCGAACACCATGCCGCACACATGGTGGTGATTGTGCTGAAAATTTATAATTTGAAATTGTGATTGTGGTCGATGTCCCTAATGGATAGCCTAGCCGATCGGGTCGTGATCGAACACCATGCCGCACACATGGTGGTGATTGTGCTGAAAATTTATAATTTGAAATTGTGATTGTGGTCGATGTCCCTAATGGATAGCCTAGCCGATCGGGTCGTGATCGGACTCCGTGCTAAGAGTACGGTGGTACTGGTTTTGTGAATATTGATTTTGTGAATAATGGTATTTTGAATAATGGTATTGTGGACAATTGTATATCCATACTAAAAATCTCCCAATGTGATATATGAGAATTAATTTGAACACTGGCTTGATCCTAAATTGAGGTTTGATGTTAATTAAGGCTTTCATTGATATTATGATAATACTGTTTGTATTATTGGTCATTCTATTGAGAGACTGTTTTGTTATACATACTAGTGCTATTCGACAGTACTAACGTCCCTTTTGCCGGGGGCGCTGCAACTTTCAATGGATGTAGGTGGTTCCACAGCAGGAGATATTGGTCAGTGATAGCAGTGCACCTTCTTCCCAGCTGACTTGGTGAGCCCCACTTCATTCCGGGGTCATGAATCTTTTGTACTTTGTGTATTCTATTTGAGGTATAGTCGAGGCCTTGTTGCCGGCATTATCATTGTACTCTTCTTTATCTATTGAAGCTCCGTAGACATAATGTGGGTTGTGTATTGGTGCTGGGGAAAGACAAACTATGTTATGTTGTGGACGTATTACTTGTCCATTTGAGACTTTAAAAACGATGAAACTATTGGAAATGAATGAGTATTGTAGACATGAACACAGTTTCGGCTAATTAATGATAATATGTATTATCTATATTCATGGATGAGTTTGGGTAGAATTAAATCTAGCATGCTTGCTCGGTCGGGTTCACTCAGTTGAGCGCCGGTCGCGCTCCTCGGTTATGGTGTGTGACACAAAAATGCGAAGGAATGTGTTTGAAAATGTAACAAATGTCAAAGGTTTGCACCAATGATCCATCAACCCGGAGAGCAACTTCACTCGGTTCTAGCCCCATGGCCATTCATGAAATGGGGAATAGATATCGTCGGCCCTCAGCCATCGACCCCAAGTAAAGCTAAATTCATCTTATTTATGACTGACTATTTCTCTAAATAGGTTAAAGCAAAGTCGTTCAAGAAAGTAAAAGAGAGAGAAGTTATAGACTTTATCTGGGATCATATCATATGCCGATTCGGGATACCCGCTGAAATAGTATGTGACAATGGGAAACAATTTATGGGCAGCAAAGTGACGAAATGCTTTGAAGATCACAAAATAAGAACAAAACTATCATTCAAAACCTAAAGAAGAGGCTGAACGACGCTAAAGGAAAGTGGAGAGAAATCCTACCCGAAGTCCTTTGGGCATATCGAACGACATCAAAATCCACTACGAGGGCAACCCCATTCTCCTTAGTATATGGGTCCGAAGAATTGATACCAATCGAAGTCGGCAAACCCAGTACCAGATTTCGATACACTACAGAAGAATCAAATAACGAGGCTATGAACACTAGCCTCGAATTATCAGATGAAAAACGAGAAGATGCTCTCGTCCAATTGGCCGCCCAAAAGCAACGAATCGAAAGATATTATAATCGAAGAATAAAGTTCTACCATTTCAAGCCCGGGGACTTAGTGCTAAGGAAAGTCATCCTCAATAACCGAAATCCAAACGAAGGAAAACTAGGATCGAACTGGGAAGGACCATATCAGGTTCTCGAGAACGTCGGAAAGCGATCATACAGGCTCGGCATTATAAACGACAAATAATTATCAAGCAATTGGAATGTGTCACATCTAAAACGATACTACTGCTAAGGTACGACCCTCCCATATTCATTTACATTTCAAAACTGACCCCAGCAGAAGTCTGATCAGGAGCTAAGATGGATCCTTCAATACGAAGCCTTAAGATCTGAAAGCATGCGTTGCACTCTTTTTTCCTTAGATCGGTTTTATCCCAAATGAGTTTTTCGGCAAGAGTTTTAATGAGCCAACCAATGATCGTGCTGTGCTTACAACAGTATCCGATGCCTCTTTACAGTCGACCTCGAATACTGGTAGGGCATTAGCGCTTGAATATATCAAATTCTGATGCAAGAAAGTTATTTCGCAACGAGTTTCCAATAGGAAACGTTGTAAGAGCCAAATGGTCAAAATGAACCATGCTCATATAGTTGTCCCGAACCCAGACACGAAACATAAACACATGTATAGTGACTTGCAAAGAAAGATCTCCTCTTTGCCAACATCTTATATCCAATTCCTCTATTTGGAGATTTATTATGCAAATAGAATTAAGATAAAATCGACTACTAAACCTACGGGCTACATTACTTCGAGTTCGAATCATTCACTCGACTACTAAGCCTACGGGCTACTTTTATTTCGCATTCGAGCAAGCACTCACTCGACCATTATGCCTATGGGCTACATTACTTCGAGTTCAAATCATTCACTCGACTACTAAGCCTACGGGCTACTTTTATTTCGAGTTCGAGCAAGCACTCACTCGACCATTATGCCTGCGGGCTACATTACTTCAAGTTCGAATCATTTACTCGACTACTAAGCCTACGGGCTACATTACTTCGAGTTCGAATCATTCACTCGACTACTAAGCCTACGGGCTACTTTTATTTTGAGTTCGAGCAAGCACTCACTCTATCATTAAGCCTACGAGCTACTTTTATTTCGATTTCGAGCAAGCACTCACTCGACCATTATGCCTACGGGATACATTACTTCGAGTTCGAATCATTCACTCGACTACTAAGCCTACGGGCTACTTTTATTTCGAGTTCGAGAAAGCACTCACTCGACCGCTACGCCATGGGCTACATTACTCCGAGTTCGAATCATTCACTCGACTAACTAAGCCTACGGGCTACTATTATTTTGAGTTCGAGAAAGCACTCACTCGACCATTACGCCTATAGGCTATATTCCTTCAAGATCAAATCATTGACTCAACTAATAAACGTAAGGGCTACATCACTTCAAGTTTGAAAAAGCACTCGCCCGATTATAGAGGCTACGAAGTCCAAAATTTGATTAAGTTGTTTAAATCCTTGTAAAAACATTCATAAGGCATGAATAAAGTCTTCACAAAACAGAAGCAAGTCGGCAAAATTATCTATATACAAAATTGTCTACATGATTGATTACAACGTAAAAATTAAGGACTAAGCTTCGTGGTCATCCTCAGGAGCGGGCTCTTCTCTATCGGGCTCCCCCCATTCTCGGATCCACTCTTACTCCCATCATCATCATGATTGTCATCATCATCGTCATCGGAAACCAGGGCTTCAGCATCGGCTTCGAGTTCTTTGGACCTTTTTTATCTCTTCAGCGAAATCGAAACCACGAGCATGGATCTCCTCGAGGGTTTCCTTCCGAGATCGACACTTAGCAAGTTCGGCGACCCAATGTGCTCGAGTATCAGTGGTCTCAGCTGCCTCTCTTGCTTGGACCTGGGCAGCTTCAACATCGGCCCGATAGACGGCCACATATGCATCTGCATCGGCCTTTGCCTTTTCGGCATTAGATTCAGACTTGTCAAGTACAGAGGCCAACCGAGCCTCGAGCTCCTCTATTCTTCTTGCTTGAACCACACCTTTTTCCTTCATTCTCTGAAGTTGGGTTTTGGCCGATGATAACTGGGCTCCGGTAGTTTCTTTCTCTGCAACAAAGCGATCCATACCTTCTTTCCACTGCAAAGACTCCGCTTTTAACATGTCGACCTCCTCACAAAGCTTCTCGATCATCTCAATTTTTTGCTGCAACTGTGAGATCAAACATTTAGCCATCGTTTCGGTATCAAGCCCATAGGCTTTTAAAAGTATCATTACCTGCTCAGACAAGTCGGTCTGATCTCGATAAGCCTTGGCCAACTCAGATCAGAGGTCTTTTATTTCCTCTTCTCTCTGCCCTAAGAGAAGTGTTAGAGAGTTCCTCTGATCAATAACCCATTGAAGGTCAGCCTCGTATCGACGCAGCTCGTTTTGGACCGAGAACATATTTCTCGATGAACTGCCGCTGCCTACAAAGAAACAAGAAATGAAGTTAACGAAAAGTAAACATAAAGATAGTACCGACAAAATAATTTACCCAAAATACCTGATTCAAAGCCTGCCGCACCCCGTGAAAAAGATCTGATTCATCACCAGTACCGGCAACATCCTCGATACCGGTAAACAGGTCACGAAAAGGATCCTCTCCATCATAGGGCCTGTCTAGATCGAGGGCCCCCAGAGCTTGGGCTTCCCGAATCACCCCTGCAGAAAAAGAGGGAAAAGTGGGTGAATCTTCGATTGTTGCTGCCCCAAATGAATCATTTGGAGCATTCTCTTCGGTTCGAAGGGATTCAAGGGCCCTTTCAGACATATCCCCCATCCGCTGGCTCCGATGAGATGTGTCTTCAATCTCCGATAATTCAGGGATTCCACCTAAATATTTCTCTGGTATATCCTCAGTTCGAGGCGGAGCCTCATGAAGCATCATCGATCCAGCTGTCGATGGGGCATCGGTGGTTCTCTTCGTTCGGACCGCCAGCGC
>AWOL01S0027904.1:0-37914 GCA_000715115.1 Nicotiana otophora | reverse complement strand
ATTTTTGGCCTCCCACCGACCCTTTGACAAATTACGCCATGAGCGCTCGGCGTATGTGGAGGTCGAAACAAGAGCTCGTACCCAGTTCTTGAGATCCGGAATTGCTCCGGGTATCCAGGGAACTACTACATCACAAAAAGAAGAGTGTCGACGAGAAAAGAAATGAAATAACAAAATAGAAGCAACAACAGGATCACACTTACGTTTCATATTCCACTCCTCGGGATAGGGTATCTTTTCGGTCGAAATCAGGTCTGAAGTCCTCACTCGAACGAACCTGCCCATCCAGCCCTGATCCCTATCCTCGTCAATTCTCGAGAACAGATCCTTAGTAGCCTGATTCTGGAGTTTTATTAACCCTCCTAAAAAAAGTCGAGGATGGTACAAACGGATAAGATGGTCGAGGGTGAACGACATCCCTTCTATTTTGCTCACAAAGTATCGGATTAGGATAACGATCCACCAAAAAGTAGGATGGACATGGCCTAGGGTTATTTGGTATTGACGATAGAAGTCAATAATAACGGAATTGAGGGGACCTAACATGAAAGGGTAAGTATACACATTCAAAATCCCTTTCACGTAAGAAGTGATATCTTCGTTAGAAGAAGGATTTATTATTTCTTTTTTATCCCAATTGCAATCTTTCTTTAGCTGTTTGAGGTGTTTCTCGGTTATCGAACATATGTACCTCGATACTGGCTCACATCGGCCAGGGACCGATGAGCCTTTATCGACCTTAAAATCAGAAGTAAGAACACACGCCCCGGGAACGCACTCCTTAGGCCGTGGTTCTGCCGGTGTCTCATCGGCGGCACATTGTGAAAATGAAGCCTTCTCTTTCTGAGGAATGGTTTGTGATATTTTTGCCATTTTCAAATTCAAAGGTGAGGAATAGATGAAAGTGACAAAGATTTGGTAGAATTGAAGAGGGGCTTTTGCAAAAAGAAATCACAGATTTACGGGTAAGTCAGAGAATACAAAAAAGGACTTGGAAAATTTGAAAGATTGAAGATGTAAAAGTGGTTAATGATAAAAGGAAGGGTTATTTATAGGTTTAAGCGATGGCGCTTCAGTATTAGCGATGGCCGACCACCATCTGACATGCATTAAATGCCTTGAAAGACTAAACCGACGGAACAGCTATCACATGCATCATGATCGAGCCCGATGGAAACGTCAGGTTATAATCCGATCGAGCCGTTAAAAGATCATATCGTTTCTTACCATATTCTTTCAGAGAAACGAGGGGACTATCTGTATACGGTCGAAATAAATTTTGTCCTTTGCACGTCTGCTCGAGTTCGAACGATAATCGGTCGAAGTGAGACTTCAAGATGGTTTCCGAAGATGGAGCAAACAAGCCTCTAACCCGAGGGGCCGATTAATGTCGAGTTCGATATTGTTATTGAGCTCGAATCCAAATCGAACTATGATGCAGAGTAAAGCTATCAAGCTTATGAGCCAGAGACCAACCAACATTGACCTCGAATCAATTCAAGGGTCCGAGTCAGAATCGAGCTTAAGCCAAAGATCGAGAGCTCGAGTTAGAATCAGGCTCAAGCTGAGATCAAAAGCCCGAGTCAGATCGTACTCAGAGACATAAGCCATTACAATCCCACTAGATGAGAGAATCTTGGCAGGAATAGTGAAAAAGTTGATTTACCATGGATCTTCCACTGAGTATTTTTTAATTATATTTAAAGTAAGGTCCCTCTACTATATAGAGGGTTTTTATCATTTCTGGAAGGGCAGGTTTTTGGAGCTCACATTGTAATTGAAGTACCATATTATCTTATATTTGAGAGTTATTCTTTTAAGCCTCATAAACTGATTCATCTTACTTAATCCCAAAAAATTGCTTTCGTTACAACTGTGTTTATTTAGTCTTCTCTGCGGTCCATATTTTATATTTCCTTCTATCCTTTTAGTTTGTATTGAGCTATATTATATATCCTTAGAACTACGAATAAATTCAACTCTATCCATTTTTCGGGTAAATAATGGTCTATAAAAAATGAGATTGAGGAAGCCCAAAAATGGGGTGTGCGGCTATGAGTTCTCTCAATGGAGAGTGACAGATTATTTAGGGTTTGGGTTATAAAAAATCTGATATTGTTGTGTTGTGGTGTGTGTAGTATTATTTTATGATGGTGTGTATTTAAAAATATGTGGACCACATTTAGCTAAAAATAAAAGACAATAAAAAAGAATAAGATGTGGTTAAAAACAAGGGAAGGTCATGTCACATCAGTCACATCAATTGACTAGTCACATCATGATGTCATGTTGCGTCGATGTCATGTCGCGTCAATGTCTTGTCACACCAGATGTTGACGGGACATTTAATTTAACCAGATCTGACTGGAATTGTAAAATTAATTCTACTGGCTTCCAGATAACTAATATACTGTGTTATAAATTAGGAAAATTAATTATTTAATTGGAAAATCGAATAGTATTTATTTGAAACGTAACGTCTAGAATTGTGTCGTAGTAATTATTATATTTATTTTTAGTTTATTATTTTGGAAAGACAATAATTCGATAGAACATCCTCATATTTGAAAAATAGGACAATTATCAATAAAGTGCTTAAAATTTAGAAAAATGCACGAAAATGGTACAACAACAACAACAACCCAGTGAAATCTCACTAGTGGGGTTTGGAGAGGATAGTGTGTACGCAGACCTTACCCCTACCCCGAAGAGGTAGAGAGGTTATTTTCGAAAGAACCTCAGCTCAAGAGGACAAAAAGACAAAAGGAGATAATATTTTGCACGAAAATGGTAGTTTTTAACAAATTGCAATAAAATAATAAAAATTCCTATATTTTGTGAATATAGGGATAATTATTAGTAAATTTCATTAAATCTATATAATGTGAAAAATACTATATTTTATCATTTTTTTAATTAGGAAGCATGTATAAGTTAATTTTTAAATACGGAAGGTCAAAATTGACTGTCAACAACTACCCCTCTTTGACCGGAGATGATGTTAGATCTTCGGGCAAAGAAATTGACACCATATGCAATTTTGACCCGACATGACAGAGTGGGGGAATGAGGAGGTTTTGAAGATTGTGACCGAACTCTGGTTTTGAGTTGCCTACATATCTCGGGTTGCACGAGAATCAGGTCGCGTGTAGTTTTGGAATGCAACTGGGTACTACTTATGAATTGTAGCCTCATGCAGTGGAAGACAAATGTTCGAGGACGAAAAGGTTCGTGTAATCTCAACATTGCTTCCAAGATTGCCCCAGTGTTGGACCGTGGTAGCACTGGGACATGGATATTGGATAGTGAAAGGATTGATTGGGTGGATTTTGTTGTGGATGCGTCCGGGCTCTGTGTTGAGTTTTCCTACATATCTCATATGTAACGGGAATCAGGCCTGTTATAGTTCGAGAAGGTGATGGGATGATATTTTTGATTGTTTGAAAGTGTCACGACCCAAAACTAAATCCTGTCATGATGGCGCCTATCGTGGTACTAGGCAAGCTGACACATTTCCAAAACACAGCAATATTTTATTTAAAAGATAAGTCAAAGATTTCTTTACTAGAATCTTCATTAAAGAGTTCAAACCAAAATAAAAATAAAATGCAGAAAAGATAGCCCGACATCAGGGTGTCACTAAGTCATGAGCAACTACTACAAACTATCTGATAACATCAAGACTAGCATAGTCTGGGAAACACCAATACAACTAAGGGGAAGATAAGGAAGAAGAAAAACAGGGCTGCGATTGCCAGGCAGCTACCTTGCTATCTCCGATGATCCGCTACTGAATATATCAACAACTGCTACCGTGGCCAGAAATGTCTGGATCTGCACACAAGGTGCGGGGAGTAACGTGAGTATACCAACTCAGTAAGTAACATCAGTAAATAAAGGCTGAGAAGTAGTGACGAGCTATATGCAAGTATAATTCATATCACAAAATTTCGTAAAGTACAACATGCTTTTAAAACCAATGTTTAAGTCAAATCGACTTGTTTAAATCCAGTTCAGGTAAAACCAATAAAAATATCTTTCAACAGTTCTCAAACAAGGACTCAAAGCAGCTATGAGTACACAGGATGAAATCATATACCGCCCCTCGGGTAAAACATCACTCAGTCCTCTCAATCACTCTAACCTCACAATCACTCATGCCTCCCAATCACTCGGCATTCGACACTCGTACTTACTAGGTACCTGCTCTCACTGGGGTGTGTACAGACTCCGGAGGGGCTTCTTCACCCCAAGCGCTATATCAATGCCCATCATGGCAGAATCAATGAAACATGTTGCGGCATGCAGCCCGATCCCATAAATGTCCTCACAATCAGTCCATCGGCCTCACTAAGTCATAATCTCTCCAATCTCTCGGGCTCTCAGATTTCAAGTAATCAGCCCAAACAATATTGATATGATGCATCAAATAAAGTAACAGAGACTGAGCTATGATGGAAAAATGCATGAACATGACTGAGTACAGATTATCAACCAAAAACAGTAAGAGGACAGCAAGAAAAGACCTCCAAGGGTCCAAACAATACTGGCATAAGGCCTAGACATGGCATCTAGCATGATTTACTGTGAATCTGTCTAAACACACATAAGAAGCATATGCTTATGACGGTATATTCAACTTTACAGGTGCTACGGGACGGACCAAGTCACAATCCCCAATGGTGCATGCCCACACGCCCATCACCTAGCATATGCGTCACCTCCAAATAGTCACACATCAAAAAATTCCGAGGTTTCATACCCTCGAGACTAGATTTACAACCGTTACTTACCTCAAACCGAGCAAATCTCTACTCTGCGATTCTCTTGCCCCTCGATTCGGCCTCCAAATTCTCCGAATCTAGTCACAACCAGTATAATACCATCAATATGTGCTAAAGGAATAAATTTTACAAGAAAAACTACCAAATTAGACTCAAAACTTGAAATTGGCTATAACCCGGCCCCCGGGCACACGCCTCGAAATCCGAAAAAAGTTACAAAACTTGAAAGCCCATTTACTCACAAGTCCAACCATACAAAGTTTATCAAAATTCGACATCATTTGTTCTCTCAAATTCTCAAATCACACTCCAAAATCTCAAGCCCTAACCCCCTATTTTCACTCCTAAATCCCACTATTAGATGAGAAAACAATGGGAAAATACCATAGCTAGGAGTATTAGAGCTCAAGAAACTTACCTCTGTGAAAACCCTTGAATCCCCTTCAAAAATCACTTCAAAAGCTCCAAGGTCCGACTTGGAAATGGTGGAAACGAGGAAAAGTTCGCGAAGTCTACTAGTTATAGGTTCTGCCCAGGCTTTTCGCACCTGTGGTGCCGCTTTTGTGCAAAAATCTCTACATATGTGGAAATTCACTTAAATACCCATCTTCGCACCTACGCTCACTAACCGCTTCTGCGACCTCGCAGGTGCGAAAAATACCTCGCACCTGCAGCCACTGCCAGACCTCCTCTCTTCCGCTTCTACGGGCAACTACCCGCTCCTGCGGGTTCGCAGATGCGCACACCCACTCACACCTGTGGTTTTCCCCAATCCAACACACTTCTGCACCTGCGTCAATCCCACCACACCTGTGGCGTCGCACCTGCAGCGATACCCTCGCAGGTGCGATTACACCGGCAACAGGCCAACTTCAGCAATTCTCCAAACTTCAAACTTGATCCGTTAACCACCCGAAACAAACCTGAGGCCTTCGGGACCTCAATCAAACATGCCAACAAGTAATATAACCTCATACGAACTTAGTCGAACCTTCGAATCACTCAAAACAACATCAAAACACCAAATTACCCTCGGATTAAAGCCTAAGAACTTCTAAACTTCTAAGTTCCGCAAACGACGTCGAAACCTACCAAACCATGTCCGAATGACCTCAAACTTTACACACGCATCACAAATGACACTACAAACCTACTCCAACTTCCAGAATCCATTTCGACCCCGATATCAAATTTTCCACTGCCGACCAAAATGGTCAAATTTCCAACTTTCGCCAATTCAAGCCAAATTCTACTACGGACCTCCAAATCACATTTCGGACGCGCTCCTAAGTCCAAAATTATGTAACGGAGCTAATGGAACCACCAAAATTCAAATCCGAGATCGTTTATATATAAGTCAACATCCGGTTGACTTTTTCTTCTTAAGCTTCTAAATAAAAGACTAAGCATCTAATTCACTTCGAAACTGCTCCGGACCCGAACCGACTGACCCGGTATAATGAAATACAGCTGAATAATAAAAAAGAAGCAGAAATGGGGGAAACGGGTCTATAACTCTCGAAATAACAGGCCGGGTCGTTACATTCTCCCCCTCTTAAACAAACGTTCGTCCTTGAACGGGTCTAGAAACATACCTGGAGCTCAAATAGGTGTGGATATCTGCTCTGCAACTCCCGCTTGGTCTCCCAAGTGGCCTCCTCCACAGGCTAACCTCTCCACTGCACCTTCGCTGAAGCTATGTCCGTTGACCTCAACTTCCAAATCTGTCGATCCAAAATGGCCACAGGATCCACATCGTAAGTCATATCACCCTCCAACTGAACCGTGCTGAAGTCTAAAACATGGGACGGATCGCCAACATACTTCCGGAGCATGAAAACATGAAATACCGGATGCACACTCGACAAACTAGGTGGCAAGCCAAGCTTATAAGCCACATCCCCTATCCTCTGAAGCAGCTCAAAAGGCCCAATGAACCGGGGGCTCAACTTGCCCCTCTTCCCAAACCTCATAACACCCTTCATGGGTGATACCTTCAGGAAAACCTTCGCCCCAACCATGAAAAACAAATCACGGACCTTACTGTCTGCATAGCTCTTTTGCCTAGACTGCGCCGTGCGAAGCCGCTCCGGAATCAATTTCACCTTATCTAAACTAACCTGGACCAAGACTGTACCCAAGAGCCTAGCCTCACCTGGATCCTCCCATATAAAGCCTCGTATGGAGCCATCTGAATACTCGACTGATAACTGTTGTTATATGCAAACTCCGCGAGCGGCAGAAACTGGTCCCATGAACTCCCAAAGTCAATAATACAAGCGCGCAACATGTCCTCCAATATCTGAATAGTGCGCTCGGACAGTCCGTCCGTCTGAGGGTGAAAATTTGTGCTCAACTCAACCTGGGTACCCAACTCTCATTGTACGGCCCTCCAAAACTGCGATGTAAACGAAGTACCCCTATCTGAAATGATGGAAACTAGGACACCATACAGGAGAACAATCTCTAAGATATAAATCTCAGCCAACCGCTCTGAAGTGTACGTAGTACCAACTGGAATGAAGTGCGTAGACTTGGTCAGCTGATCAACAATAACCCAAATCATCAAACTTCCTCGAAGTCCGTGGGAGCCCAACTACAAAGTCCATGGTGATCCGCTCCCACTTCCACTCCGGGATCTCTAATCTCTGAAGAAAGCCGCTCGGTCTATGATGCTCATACTTAACCTGCTGACAGTTGAGACACCTAGCCACAAACCCAACTATATCCTTCTTTATCCGCCTCCACCAATAGTGTTGTCTCAAATCCTAGTACATCTTCGCGACACACGGATGGATGGAATACCGCGAGCTGTGGGCCTCCTCAAGAATCAACTCCCAAAGCCCATCTACATTAGGAACACATATCCGTCCCTACATCCTCAACATGCAGTCATCACCAATAGTCACATCCCTAGCATCACATAGCCGGACCCTGTCCTGAAGAACGAGCGAGTAGGGATCATCATACTGACGCTCCATGATATGGTCATAAAGAGAAGACCTGGAGACCACGCAGGCCAATACCCGACCCGGCTCCGAAATATCCAATCTAACAAGCTGGACTGCTAAGGCCTGAACATCCAATGCCAAGGGTCTCTCTACTGCCGAAAGATATGCTAAACTCCCCAAACTCTGCGCCCGGCGACTCAAAGCATCGGCCACCGCATTGGCCTTCCGCAGATGGTACAAAATAGTGATATCATAGTCCTTAAGAAGCTCTAACCATCTCCACTGGCGCAAATTAAGATCTTTTTGCTTAAACAGATGCTGCAGACTCTGGTGATCAGTATAGATCTCACAATGAACCCCATACAAATAATGGCGCCAAATCTTCAAGGCGTGAACAATGGCTGCTAACTCAAGATCATGGACATGATAGTTCTTCTCATGGGTCTTCAACTGGCGTGAGGCATAGGCAATCACCCTACCCTCCTGCATCAGAACACATCCAATGCCTATCGTCGAGGCGTCACAATACACAGTGTAAGAACTTGAAGCTGATGGAAGAACTAACACTGGAGTTGGGGTGAAGGCAGTCTTGAGCTTTTGAAAGCTCTCCTCACACTCGTCCGACCACCTGAAAGGAGCACCCTTTTGGGTTAATTTGGTCAAAGGCGATGAAATAGATGAACATTCCTCCACAAAGCGATGGTAATAGCCCACCAAACCAAGAAAGCCCCTAATCTCCATGGCTGAGGATGGTCTAGGCCAACTCTGCACCGCCTCTATCTTCTTCGGATCCACCTGAATACCCTTACTGGACACCACGTGTCCCAAGAATGCTACTGAACCGATCCAAAACTCACACTTGGAGAAATTTGCATAAAGCTTATCCTCCATCAATCTCTGTAATACAATCCTCAGATGCTGAGCATGCTCCTCCTGGCTACGAGAGTACACCAGGATGTCATCAATGAATACAATAATGAACGAGTCCAAATAGGGATGGAATACATTGTTCCTCAAATGCACGAACGTTGTGGGGGCATTGGTCAGCCCAAAAGACATCACAAGGAACTCATAATGGCCATAACGGATCTTGAAAGCTGTCTGAAGAATATCTGAATCCCGAATCTTCAGCTGGTGATACCCGGACCTCAAATCAATCTTGGAGAACACCCTCGCTCCCTGAAGCTGGTCAAACAAATAATCAATGTGAGGCAAAGGATACTTGTTCTTGATTGTGACCTTATTCAACTGCCTATAATCAATGCACATCCTCATGGAATCATCCTTCTTCTTTACAAATAGAACCGATGCACCCCAAGATGACACGCTAGGCCGAATAAACCCCTTATCAAGGAGTTCCTAAAGTTGTCCCTTCAACTCTGCCGGTGCCATACGATACGGTGGAATAGAAATGGGCTAAGTGCCCGGCACCAAATCAATACCAAAGTCAATATCCCTGTCAGGCGGCATGCCCGATAGGTCTGCAGGAAACACATCTGGAAAATCACGTACCACCGGAACAAAATCAATGGTAGGAGTCTCTGCACTAACATCCCTCACAAAAGCCAGATAGGATAGACAACCCTTCTCAACCATACGATGAGCCTTCAAATATGAAATCACCCTACTAGGTACATAGTCTACAGAACCGCTCCATTCCACCCTTGGGAATCCCGGCATTGCCAACATCACGGTCTTAGCATGACAATCTAAAATAGCATGGCATGGAGATAACCAATCCATACCCAATATCACCTCGAAGTCAACCATACTGAGCAACAAAAGGTCCACTCGGGTCTCCAGACCCCAAATAGTCACCACACATGACCGATACACACGGTCCATAACAATAGTATCGCCTACATTAGTAGATACATGAAGAAATAAAACTAAAGACTCACGGGGCATATCAAGAAAATGAGCGAAATACGAGGAAATATATGAATACGTGGAACCAGGGTCAAATAATACAGAGGAGCATCTGAAGCAATAGCATCTGGTCTGGCTGGGAGGGAATAGAAACGGACTTGACCACCACCTGATTGACCTCCCTCTCTAGGGAGACCCCTAGCTGGCTGTCCTCCACCCCTAGCTGACTGGGCGGGTGGTGAAGTAACTGGTGCTGAAGTCGAAGGTTGATTCCTCTGCTGAGATGGACCCCCATGATGATGAGGACACTGATTCCACATATTCCCAAACTCCCCACACTAAAAACAACTCCCTGGTGTAGGTGACAAGGACTAAAGGGAACCCCTAGCACCAGGATAACTGGTAGAAGAACCTGGAATGGAGGAGCCCTAAACTGATGGAGCACGGGACAAACTCTGGGTTGGGAGGGTACTGAGTGATGAGTGGCCCTGATGAGAACTGTGAGAACTATGGCCCGATGATGCACCACGGTGAACTGGCCGGGCTGAATGAGCATGCCTGAATGGACGACCTCTATCGTGCTGGAACTGACCCCCATGAGGAGCACCACTGAATCCACTATGTCCCCGAGGCCTCTTGGCCTCCCTCTCAACCCTTTCCTAACCGCGAACCATCTCAATCTGCCGAGCAATGTCGAGAATCTCATCAAAAGTAGCATCAGACTCTCTCTTTGTGGTCATAAGCAATCAAAGCTGAAAAGTGAGGCCATCTATAAACCTCCTGATCCTCTCTCTGTCTGTGGGAACCAACCAGATAGTATGAAAGACCAACTCTGAGAATCGCAGATCATACTGTATCACAGACATATCACCCTGACGAAGATGCTTAAACTATCTGCGCAGCTCCTCTCTGCGGGACTGAGGCACAAACTTCTCCAGAAAGATAACGGAGAACTGCTGCCAAGTAAGGGGTGCTGCGCCAACCAGCCTACGCCTCTCGTAAGCCTCCCACCAACTGAATGCAGCCCCAGAGAACTGGAAGGTAGTGAATGAGACCCCACTGGTCTCCAGAATACCTTCTGTACGGAGTATCCTCTGACACCTATCCAAGAAATCCTGTGCATCCTCACCCTCTACACTACTGAAAGATGGAGGCTGGAGTATCCCAAATCTCTCCAATCTACGCTGCTCATCCTCAGGCATAGCAGGAACCACATAGTCCTGAGCAGCTGCAACCCGCTAGGCTGGAGGTGCCCCCGGTCTCTGGAATCCCTGTACCACCTGCTCTGGTGTGCAGGCAGCGGGAGTCTGAGCACCTCCCCCGGCTGGTGCACGCGGTCAGAATCTGAGCTAAGGCCTCCTGAAGGCCTAGAATCACAATAGGCACAGGTGGTTCCTGAGCTGGTGCATCAACAACTAGAAATCTGGTCCTGATCTGGGGCAACTGGTGGATCTGCAGGTACTGCTCCAGCTATTGTGCGAGCTGCACCTCTGCCCCTACCACGACCTCTACCGCGGCCTCAGCCTCCTGCGACCCTAGCTAGTGGTACTGGTGGTTGGCCCTCCTGACCGGTAGTACGAGTCCTCACTATATGTGAGAGAATGAAACAACAAATATGTAGTTACTAGAATTAACAGATTCGCACGACAACAATTCAAGAATGTGGAATTTTCCGAAAGGTTCTGCACCCTCTCGAAGATAAGTACAGACGTCTATGTACCGATCCACAAGACTCTACTAAACCCACTCATGACTCATGCGACCTATGTAACCTGGCTCTGATACCAACTTCTCACGATCCAAAACTATATCCTGTTGTGAAGGCGCCTATCGTGGTACTAGGCAAGCCGACACATTTCAAAAATACATCGATATTTCATTTAAAAGATAAGTCAAAGCTTTACTTTACTAGAATCTTCATTAAAGAGTTCAAACCAAAATAAAATTAAAATGCGAACAAGATAGCCCGACATTGGGGTGTCACTATGTCATGAGCAACTACTACAAACTGTCTGATAACATCAAGACTAGCATAGTCTGGGAAAAACGAATACAACTAAGGGGAAGATAAGGAAGAAGAAAAACATGGCTATGATCACCACACAGCTACCTTGCTATCTCCGATGATCCGCTACTGAATATATCAATAATCGCTACCGTGGCCAAAAATACCTGGATCTGCACACAAAGTGCAGGGAGTAATGTGAGTACACCAACTCAGTAAGTAATAGCAGTAAATAAAGGTTGAGAAGTAGTGACGAGCTAGATGCAGGTATAGTTCATATCACAAAAATTCCGTACAGTACAGCATGCTTTAAAAACCGTTGTTTAAGTCAAATCAGCTTGATTAAATCCAGTTCAGGTAAAACTAATAAAAATATCTTTCAACATTTCTCAAACAAGGACTCAAAGTAGTTATGAGTACACGGGATGAAATCATATACCGCCTCTCGGGCAAAACATCACTCAGTCCTCCCAATCACTCCAACCTCACAATCACTCATGCCTCCTAATCGCGCATGCCTCCCAATCACTCAGCACTCGGCACTCGTACTCAGTAGGTACCTGCGCTCACTGGGGGTATGTACATACTCCGGAGGGGCTCCTTCAGCCCAAGCACTATATCAATGTCCATCATGGTAGAATCAATCAAACATGCTACGGCGTACAGACCGATCCTATAAATGTCCTCACAATCAGGCCATTGGCCTCACTCAGTCATTATCTCTCCAGTCTCTCGGGCTCTCAGATATCAAGTAATCAACCCAAACAACATTGATATTATGCATCAAATAAAGTAATAAAGACTGAGCTATGATGTAAATATGTATGAACATGACTGAGTACAGATTATCAACCAAACACAGTGAGAGGACAGCAAGAAAAGACCTCCAAATCTAGTTACAACCAGTACAATACCATCAATATGTTCTAAAGGAATAAATTCCACAAGCAAACTACCAAATTAGACTCAAAACTCGAAATTGGTTCAAACTCGGCCCTCGGACCCACGCCTCAAAATCCGACAAAAGTTACAAAACTTGAAAGCCCATTCACTCACGAGTCTAACCATACAAAATTTATCAAAATTCGACATCATTTGGTCCCTCAAATCCTCAAATCACATTCTCCAAAATCCCAAGCCCTAACCCCCTATTTTCACTCCTAAATCCCACTATTAGATGAGGAAACAACGGGAAAACACAATAGCTAGGAGTATTAGAGCTCAAGAAACTTACCTCTGTGAAAACCCTTGAATCCCTTTTCAAATATCACTCCAAAAGCTCAAAGGTCCGACTTGAAAACGTTGGAAACGAGCAAAAATTCGCGAAGTCTTCTATTTATAGGTTCTGCCCAGGCTTTTCGCACCTGCGGCTCAAACTGCGCACCTGCGGTGCCGCTTTTGCATAAAAATCTCTGCATCTACAGAAATTCACTTGAATCCCCATCTCTGCACTTGCGCTCCTAACCGCTTCTGCTACCTCGCAGGTGCGGAAAACACCTCGCAACTGCAGCCACTGCCAGACCTCCTCTCTTCCGCTTCTGCGGGCAACTACCCACTCCTACGGGCTCGTAGATACGCACACCCACTCGCACCTGCGGGTTTCCCTAATCCAACTCACTTTCGCACCTGCGTCAATCCCACCGCACCTGCGGCGATACCCTCACAGGTGCGATTACACCAGCAACAGGCCAACTTCAGCGATTCTCCAAACTTCAAACTTGATCCGTTAACCATCCGTAACACACCCGAGGTCCTTGGGACCTCAACAAAACATGCCAAAAATTCATATAACCTGATACGAACTTAGTCGAACCTTCGAATCACTCAAAACAACATCAAAATACCAAATTATCCTCGGATTCAAGCCTATAAATTTCTAAACTTCCAAGTTCCTCAAACGACGTCGAAACCTACCAAACCACGTCTGAATGACCTCAAATTTTACACACACGTCACAAATGACACTACGAACCTACTCCAACTTCTGGAAATCCATTTTGACTTCGATATCAAATTTTCCACTGCCGGCAATTCAAGCCTAATTCCACTACGGACCTCCAAATCACATTTTGGACGCGCTCTTAAGTCCAAAATCACCTAACGGAGCTAATAGAACCATCAAAATTCAAATCCAGGATCGTTTATATATAAGTCAACATTCGATTGACTTTTCTAACTTAAGATTCTAAATAAGAGACTAAGCGTCTCAATTCACTCCGAAACCGCTCCGGACCCGAACCGACTAACCTGGTATAACACAATATAGCTGAATAATATAAAAAGAAGCAGAAATGGGGGAAACGGGTCTATAACTCTCGAAACCAAAGTTGCCCCAGCATCGAGCTGTGATGATATTGGGTGTTTTATTTTGACAATGGGGGTTCGAATTGCCTACACACCCCGTGTCAAATAGGACGTAAGAACGATACTTGGGGATATGTCACTGATTGTTGCTGGAAAGCCCCACGTCCGTCCTCAGAATCTGCCCCAGTTTATTTTCTTGAAGATAGTTCCACGTTGTGTCGCGTCTTTTATCAGTAGAGTTGACGATGTGTGGACTATGCTTCCGTTTGGCTTGAGAATATGGTTATGTGATTTTTAATGAAATAGGGTCCCAGGTTGGAACTTTAATTCGAAAGGGGTCTGGGCTAGATACCGGTCCGAAGTAATCGGAGCACTTTAATTTTTGAAGGAAATCTGGAATGTGTACCAGTTCGAAGTGATCGGAGCAATTTGAATGAAAAAAGGAAATTTGTGCTGAGTGCCGATCTAAAGTGATCAGAGCACTTGGATTTTATTACGGAAATTCGGGCTGAGTACCGGTCTGAAGTGATCAGAGCACTTGCATTTTCGAAGGAATTCGGTCTGTTTAACGGTCCAAAGTGATATCGGAGCATTTAAATCTAAGATACCCATATTAGAAGGTGGGCGTCTATGAAATTGATCTTGAAATAAAATGCTCATTGTTCAGGAGGGTGCCTGAAAAATTGGCTTTGAAAGGAAATGCCCATTGTTTAGGAGGGCGCCTGAAAATTTTGACTTAAAATAAAATGCCCATTGTTCAGGAGGGTGCCTGAAAAATTGGCTTTGAAAGGAAATGCCCATTGTTTAGGAGGGCGCCTGAAAATTTTGACTTAAAATAAAATGCCCATTGTTCAGGAGGGCACGTGGAAAAGGATAAAGCTATTTTTTCTATGTAAGAAGATTGATGAATGGGGTTCTGTTATTAACGATTCAGGAAAGCAATAGATGCAAAAAGATAGAATTTGAAATGATATGTCTGAGTCTGACACAGACTGCCGACGTACCCCAATGGAATCAGACCAAGATGTAGTTCAATTGGCAAAATGACTGAATCCGATGTGGATTGCCTACGTATTCCTACCAAAGGAAATCAAGTCGCGGCGTAGTTCTAAATATATAAAAATGATGATTTTTTTGGTTTTCTATTACAAGAGTGGGATCAGACCCTACGTGGGTTGCCTATGTATCCCCCCGTGGGAAGTCAGGTCGGGCGTAGTTCTATTATGACGAAACCTAACCCTATTGTCAACAAAATTTGACTCTTTTTATTTTCTGTATTTTTGCTGTTTTGTAGCTTTTGTAGAGAGTATTTGAAAGTTTACAGAGCGAAGAAAGACTGAAATTTATTGATCAATCATCATTTTTTACTTGACTTTGGCTGGTACCAACAATTAGTTTTGTGCATAAGAATTTCCACCATATACTTTCCAACAAACCGTGATCAGCTTATGGGTAATTTCTATAGCTTCAAGTGGTACCTCAGGTATACCTACGTATCGACAAGATTTGTTCGTCTTGCTTCAATCAAAGGTTTGAATTATGCCTAACTCATATTTTAAGTTCGCTCACCACAAAGAAAGTCTAATTTTCATACATATTTGAAGTATTTTGTATTTTGACTTTAAGACGTTTTGCGAAGCACACTCATACTCAGAAAGATGTTCAATGCATGCAATTGAGATACCATATGCTTGGCCTTTATGTAAGTACCCACTAATATGAGAACACTTGGAATAAGATCATGTAGGGCTTTGTTATCAGCTTGTAATATAGGCTTGAGGTGGGTAGGATATTCATTTGGGTTGAAAGTGACTAATTCATCCATAAGCACTGCACTACATCCGTGTCTTCAGAGTTCAAACCATGCTTTGGCGCTTGATCTTGTTTGGCTCGATGTCCCTTTCTTTTCTTTGACTTCTTTTGAACTTGTAGGAGGTTCTTCTTTCGTTTTTGGAGGATTTGGTTTCTTTTGTTTTGAGGTTTCTACTGCTTTGCAAGAGTTTTTCCCTTCTTTTTTCATCGGGGTTCCTCCTCTTTGAATTTGTGGAGTTTTTCCCTTTTTCTCCTTTTTTATTTATGTTTTATTTGAATTTGTGGAAGTTTTCTCCTTCTTGTTGGATCCTCCTTTTAAATGGTGGAGTTTCCGCCTTCTTTTCTTGAAGTCATGTCTCTGATTGTCTTAGACTTTGCATCTTTTTCCTTTTCATGCTTGTCGCCTTCACTTTGGTATTCATATGAAGTTTCACGTTTTTAGTGTGCGCGGGGAGGTTGGGCCAAGAGAGAGGTCGTGCATTTGAGCACAAAAAGGGTATAGGCTAAGATGTGGTTGTCCAAAAAAAGGCTTTAGGCACAAAGGGGGAATGCTACAGATTGGTGTCATTTGGCAGGCTAGAAAGGCTCAAACGGGTCAAAGAAAGCCTACGATCCTTTCCCAAACCAAGCGTTACTCAGGATTTTGCCTCAACAGACATTCAGGCAAAGTTCTAGTTCTACAATGCAATGCAATGAATTTTAATCTAGGCTCACCACACAATGCATATGATATGATGAGGTCGGCTTTGTTCTTGCCCTAAATGTAAGCACGAGAGTTTTCAAGCATCACTAAGGTATAATTGAGAGATACCACAAGAGTCTATGGTTTACCCGAAGTTGATCCTCTCCATCATACCAATTAATATTTGTTCTTTCTCATGCACACTGCTAACTGTTTTGGTACTAACCATTGTCGTGCCCCATTTTCTCGCAAAAACGGGTTTCGATATGTGACAACTCTTTTAAATGGACGATAGGTATTAAAAGAGAAGAGTCACCACCTAACAGTTTTTAAGGTGCGTTAGGGCACTATTATGCAAATGACTCTGTTTGACTAGTCAGCGTCACCAAAGATTGGGTAAGGGCTCAAATTACCTCAAAGAGAAGGTGTTAGGCACTCTTCGAGGTCCATAACTATGGGTTCCGGCCGAACTTAAGATTAAGTGGATTACAATTAGGCTAAGTGATCAAATAAACAAAGAAAATGTAAAGGTCAAGAAATTTCATTACAACATGATTAGTACAGATCTTAGTATGAATACAGGGATACAGCTATTTGGATCTAATAACAACATATAAAAGAGGGGGAGGGGGGTCCTAAGTTTTTTAGCCTAAAAGAGCACCCCGTGCAACATAAATAATACTTCGCAACTCCTTTGAGATAGGGAGTTACTCATATTATTCATCGAGCACATACTATCATCTCATTCTACCTGTTTACTATGTTAAAGTTGTTTACCTTAAGCGCGCTAATTCAATTCTAAGTCATGCTCTATACGTGCACTACCCATCCCATTCCTATGGTCCAGGAGGTATTGGACCTCTGCTAGGGTGGTTCTAAACTTTACTTAGGTGGCTCAAAAATGTCAAAACTAGGCAACATACAAAACACATATTGGACTTCAAATATGGGCAGTTAAGGGCTCAAGTTAGCCTCCACACTTAAGCAACAAATGCACGTGAAACAGGTTTTCATGTTAAGCCGTTTTAGAATTAAGAACCTTAAGCCCTATAGACATGATTTCTATGTGACTATCCATTAAAACATACAAGCAGTTTCAGAAGCTAGGCGTTGCTTATCTCCAAATAGTTATACGATTGTTGCATGCTAATTTGAGATTATAGATTTCCAGTTATTTAACCTATAGATACTGTGTCTAGGTAATTTACGCACTAAGTGACAATGAAATCTATTGGAGGAAAGCCCAGAATTATTCATGCTTTTCGAGCAGCAAAGAGCGTTTAGAAAATTAACACTTTTTGGCGAGTAGTAATACCCTATAGGTAGGATCTCTAACAATTGGCGATCGGAACCAATTCTATTGTTATACTTTAACCTTATAGGCATGTTTTCTAGGTGAACAGTGCGATACAATAGCGAATAAAATGATTAAAATCCTATAGGCATGATTTTTAGTAGATATGCTGCAGCGATGTAAATTGAAGAAAAATTCAATGATATTTATTTCCTATGGGCAGGTTTTCTAATAACATGTAGCAGCAGGGATAATTGAAGCATTTGAACTCATGCTTTGCTAGTAGACAAGTAGTGTGAGTGTGTGCTTCTCTTAATGCCATGATTTCTACAGTGCATATAGAGATTGAATGGCATATATAGCAGATGAATCATTGAATCCTATAAGCATGTTTTCAACCCTTGCATGCAAACATCAGAATTTACCCATCTCCTGTTTTTACTAACACCCCAATTATTTATTACAAAGTTATTACATGCCCAATAATGAATATGATTACAAATATTATACAAATAATGACAGTAGGCCCACAGCAGGCCCAAAAGAAATGCCTTCAACAATTTTCCTGTGGTATACCCAGATTTTCAACAAGGAACCATATTCATCAGCACAACTCAGAATCCATAGAAGAGCTCAAAGCCAAATCAGACAACCATATTACCCAGGCATTAAATCACTTAAACCAACCAGCTTACATGTTCATTAGACAATAGGAAGAGGGAATTGAGTGGGGTAGTTCAGGTCTCAGTAGTAGAGAAAGTGGCTAAAAGACCCCAAACCCTAGTGTGTCAGAATTCATAAGAGTCTCAAATGGACCCCGAGCAGTGCTCACACTAGGGAGGTAAATAGCAAGAGTCTTGTTGGCCTTGAATTTCAGTCGGCCAAGAATGATAGGTTCAGAATAGCGTAGGTAACAAATGAGAGAGAATGGACAACGGTTAAGGGACAGAATTTGAGGAAATGCACTTATAGCTTAAAGTAGACATTGCAAAGTTGAGCATACAGAGCAGCTAATCAAGCAGGTCACAAGACTTATAAGCAGGTTCAACAGGACTTCAGCACTTAGCAAAGTAGCACATAAGCAGCCACATGTTGAAAGAGTTGAGGGAAAAACAAGTTTGCAGGATTGACAAAAGTTATCATACACAGGTGCATAATACCAAACAAGTTTAAGTAAGGCACTGACTTAGAGATTTGAAGCCTAAAGGTCCTAATTATGTCAAACATGGTATGGAAACACAAACTAAGTTGGCCATTCTAAAGGTTTCAAACAGTCATTAAGGGTATAAGACTAAGCAAAACAGAAACATGTTGTGAGGGAGTAGATCATAGTTGATAGAAAAGGTCTTAGCACAGACTATAACACATTACATATGCAAGACTATCATTACAGAGATTCAGAACAGAGCAGGTCAGCATATTCATGAACATTCAGGCCCCAATACACTAGTTAAACGAGCTTAGGATGGTTCAGATTATCCAAGTTAGACATAGACAATCTCAGAACTAGCAACATTATGAGAAGTTAAATGCTAAAGAGATTTAATACGAGTGTAAAACTAACAGAGTTGTGCATAAAGTAGCCCAGAAACACATTAAGCCATAGATTTCAGAAGCGAGAGCACATGCAAATCAGAGACACATAAAAAATAAAATTGCAAAAGGTCAAGCAACTTACCGGTTAAATGGACAACAATAAAGAACAAAAATTCCACAAGAACCCAGAATCTCAATGTGCCAAAGTTTTCAAGAGCTTCAAAAGAACCCTGGAAAATGCTCGCACCAAGAGAAAGTTTGAATAATAGAATCTCAGTGGCCTTGGCTTTCAGCCGGCCAAAAACAAAGTACAGAATAAGAGAATGAGGGAATCACAGAACAAAGCTCTAATTTTTAGTGAAAAGTTTATATAGTGACAGAAATCGAACAAGTAAACAAGAAAACACTGTAAAATCAAACATAAATATGGAAAGAAAGTACCACATGCTATCAGTAATGGAACGGGTAAAAGAAAAAGTATAAAATTCTGAACTCTAATTCGATAGAAATCAAGGAATCGACCAAATGGTTTGGTGAATCGACTTCATATCGCCTTGCCATGAATGTATATAGATGGAATACCGTCTAGATCTTGAAGATTGAAGACGGTTTTCACATGATTCAAGCCTGGTAATTATATAATATGAAATAAAAGTACGTGAAACATGTATTCTAGGTGCAAATAATCATTTTAGATAATTAAGTCATCACAAAAATAATTTGAAGGAGTAATTAATAAGTATTCAAGTAATTTAAATGCAAGAAAATCGATTTTAAAGTTCTAAAAACTATAGCAAATTATAGAAAATTCTTGAATAGATTTTTATAAACTAAATAATGATGTAAAAATAATATTTTGAAAGTATATATATTATTTGAAATAAATATGAGAGCAAAATTGGGTATCAATAACCATATCAATATTTGGTGGTTTTTCCTCCTTTTGTTTTTGATTTTTTGTTTATAAAAGGCACTAATCCCGAGGAAGGGTTCCTCCTTTTTTTGGATTTTGAATTTTGGCCTAACAAATTTTTTTTTTACTTTTTGACTTAATCATTTTTTTGTGATTTTTGAAAAATGAGACTGAACCTGAAGGTTGCCTACGTATCTTGTGGAAATAGGAATCATGTCAAACGTAGTTGAGGAAGGGTGGAAAGAACA
Organism: Nicotiana otophora; assembly: GCA_000715115.1. NCBI lineage: Eukaryota > Viridiplantae > Streptophyta > Magnoliopsida > Solanales > Solanaceae > Nicotiana > Nicotiana otophora. Next base: position 17,516 of record AWOL01S0027904.1, on the reverse strand, counting down.
TATTTTTAGATTTTTATTTTATTTCTTTTATCGAATTTTTGAATTAAACAAATTTTGTGATTTTTGATGGAGAGAATTAAATGTAAAATGGGCTTTGTAGTTATCGTTCCGAGGCTATATCAGAGCATTGAAAGTTAGTATGGGGCTGGGTACCGTTCCGTTTAGGAGCGCTAACAGGAAAGTAAAATGATGGGTTGTGTACCGTTCCGTGTAGGAGCATTGTTAGTACGGGGCCGGGTACCTTCCCGTTTAGGAGAGCTGACATGGAAATAGAATGACGGGTTGTATACCGTTACGTATAGGAGCATTGTTAGTACGAGGCTGGGTACCGTTCCGTTTAGGAGCGCTGGCAGAAAAGTAAAATGATGGATTGTATACCGTTCCGTATAGGAGCATTGAATAGGAAAGTAAAATCTCCGCAAGATGGGAGCATTTTTTGATGTTTTGAAATATGAGATCGAACCAGAGAAGGGTCCTCGATTGATGATTTTTTGAAGAAATGGGATCGAACCTAGAAAGGGTCCCTGGTTGATAATTTTCTGATTTGTTTTTGAAAAATATGATCGAACCCGGGAAGGGTTCTTGACTGATGATTTTTTATTATTTTTTTGAAGAAATGATATTCAACCCGGGAATGATCTTTGATTGATTTGTTTTTTGATTATTTTGAAAACTGTGACCAAACCCGCAGGTTGCCTACGTATCTCGTCGAAACGAGAATCAGGTCAGGCATTGCTCGGGAGATTGGAGTTAAAAGGGAGATATTTTGTATTTTTTTTTTTGAAGTTCCTCAAGGAAAGAGGATGGTATTTTGGATTTTAATGTCTCATAGAGAGACTTCTGGAGAAGAAACAGAGGAAGGTGTGTGTATATATATATATATAAAGAGAGATATGCATATATTTGTTTAATATTTAATTTTTTGGAGATGATCCTTTCGTAAGGATCTCCGGTCAACCGTGACCCAAGTGGCCAGGCTTGACCGATTCGTCCAATAAAGAACGAGAAAAAATGGACCCATGACAGGTTGCCTACTTATATTGACGCGAGGTCAAGAATCAGGCACGCGTAGTCTGTGAAGATTAAGGACAGAGGAAGATGTTTCGGATTTTTAAATTTCCTCAAGGAGGAATTATGCAGGAATATGTTTTTGGATTTTAATTTTCCTTTGATGTCTACAGAAAGACTTCGAAGCACCGTGATTTTACTTTGATTTTCCTTTGATGTTTCGGATTAGTTTTTCAGAAATTACCCTTTCACAAGGATCTTCGGTCAACCGTGACCCAAGTGGCCAGACTTGACCGGCTCGTCCAATTAAGGACGAGGAAAACCGGACCCATGATGGGTTGCCTACGTATCTTGACACAAGGTCAAGAATCAGGTACGCGTAGTTCGTGAAGGTTGGAGAGTATGAGATGTATGAGTTTGAACACTTATTTTACTCTCATATTTCAAGGCGTTGCAACTACCTATATTAATTGCATCAAAGATATGTATGAAATGCAAGGGTATAGAAAAACTCGGAGCGATGCCTCATGGGTGTTGTGTCTCTGTAGTTGAAGAATGTCTCCCTCCAGAAGATGTGTCACAGCTGCTCCTTTGAATAGTTTCTTCAATGCCCCTCACTGTTTGCGAGACTGTTGTTGTGGTTGTCTTCCAATTGACTGGAGGGATGTTTTGTTGCGACCTTCCAGCCGTCCACAGGAACCTTTTGGTGATCGTCCCCGCCTATTAGCCAGGGCGATAATCTGATCAAGATATAAAAATATTGTGAGAGTAGTGTCGTCATAAATAATGGAATCAAAAATTATAACTAACACTCCCCTTATTATTCTGTTGATGTTCTATAGTATCTGATGTCAGATGCTATTTTCCGTGCAGTCCCAGGATGATGCTCCTTTCGTCCATCCACAAGAACCATTTGATGATCATCCCCAGTTGACAACCGGGAATAATTTTATGATCTGAATATAGAAAGGTGGTGAGAGCAGCGAAGTCATAAAAATTGATGTAGTTCATTGTAAAACTGCTACTCCCCTGATTATCTGACTAATGCTCCACCAAGTCTGAGGCCAGATGTTATCTCCCGTGAAGTGTCCGGGATGATGTACCTACAAAACTCAAAGGAGAAAATATTAGAGTCCCTCTCAAGTGAATTTATAACATTAAAAGGGTGTAGATTTAAGTCGTCTGGCCAGTGATATAGTTGATGGTGGATGAAAACTTGATATTGACATTCCGTAACATTTCCAGAGATTATGTTGTCCTTCTTGCATACCAAGAAAAATTCTTAGTTCGAGGGAAGGGAATTGATTCATGTTGCCTTGACGCTTTGCTTGTCTTTCTTCGTTTGTCCAAGTCGTGCGAGCATGATACTTCTCGAAGGTTGACTAACAACTTGCCCCTGAAACAAAAGTGGGTTGACTTGTATCGAATCCCTGAATTTGAAAAGTGGGACTGAACACCACTGCTCTATAGCCAGGTGTTCGAAGAAAGGACTTGCATCCCATATGTTGGGATTTAAGTCAAGTGAGGGTCAGAGTAAGGTTGATGTGATATTTTGATGTTTGGATTTTTGGGTGAAATTTGGTTGACGCTCTCAGAGATATCTGGGTTGAGAGCATCATTACACTATTCCAAAAGAACTGCCCCAGTTTCCAGTATTGAGAAAATTCATTTGAAATAGTCGGGAGACCGAATCCTTATGTAGGGTTGCCTACGAATCCTGGCAGGGCAGGAATCAGGTCGAAACGTAGCTCGGGCCAACTACTGAAATTATGTGATTTGTATGGTTGTCATGGACAAGTTATTATTCCTTGAGAAGGAATGTGATTATGAATTAGAATTTTTGGGTGGGTGGGTGGAGACTGGTAACCTTTGAATAAGAGATAGACGGTAGCATAGCGCATGGATCTGTCTCAAACGACGAAGTCAGTGAAAATATGAGATGTATGATTAAGAAGAATACATCAAATTAGTGGAAGATATAAGAAGCTAGATTGACGTATCTTTGAAAAAGATGGTAGAGTCCAAATGATGGTAGGATTATGGGAATGGTCATGAAGACCGGAATGGACATGTGTATTTGAAAAGTCAAGGTTCAACACAAGTCAACCAGAATTTAGTCAGAAAAAGCGAACCCGATAGTGGATAACAAATATAATATACATGCGATGAATAAAGAATATATAAAAATAGCAGACAAATAATATATAACAAATATACAAAGAATTTGAAGCATGTAAATTATGCAAGGATTAATTCAGCTAAAGCAAGTTGCAAGATTGTGTGTACAGTGACTTAGGAATTCTAAGAGTAGATTTACCTAGATTCGGACATGAATTAAGGACAACTGCAAGATTGTACATAGTTAACCTCGTTTGCCAATCTATGAAACTAGAGAGTTTTGAAAGAAAGTTCGTAGGGGTGAAAAAACAACCCTCGCATGACTTGTGTGTGATTGTGTACGATCAAGTGTCGATAGAAAAGTGATGACAATTCAATAAAGCAGCACCAAAGCATGTGACGACGAATATACGACATGGGCATCTGTGAAAGCATAAACAACATGAGCATGACAAAGAATATATGGCCTGAAGCATGTAACAGAGAATACACGACTTGAAGCACGCAATAGAGACAATGCGGCTTGAAGTACACGACAGAGAATATACAACTCGAGGCAAATGACAAAGAATATACTGCTTGAAACGCATGACAAGCAATAAACTAATTGAGGCATGCGACAAAGCATATGCAACTTGAAGAAAAGAATATACAGCTTGAAACAAAGAGTATACAACATGAAACAAAGAATATACGAGTTGAAACATGTGACAGAAAAAATAGAAGTTGGAGTATTGGAGAACCTGTAATCCCTCAAATAATTGATCGAATCTGCTGTGGTTAGAACCTGAAGTATCCCCAGCAGAGTCGCCATGTTGTTGCACTCTATTTTGTATAAGACAAAATAAACTACAACTTATAGTATTCGACAAGGTTAATTAAAGTTTAGAATCGCCACCTGATATTTAAGGTATACTAGGACACCTATACTATACTATGTAATGTACATTTGATTATGGTCTACGAAACCGTTGAGATTCTGAGTAAGGGTTCAAGTTATCTCGAGAGGAAGGTGTCAGACATCCCTCAAGATCCACAAAATATGGTTCATGCGGGCTCGATCAAATAAGGGAGGAAAGATTCAAAAGAATGATTAACTACGTCACAAAGGATTTCTATCAAAGAATAGTCAATACAATTGTTACATAGTGGAAAACATATACAAAGAATTATCATTTCATTTATGGAAAAATATATACAACAAGATATGCAAAGCAAAGTAATAAACAAAAATCTTTTGTGATTTGATTGAATGAATTGGGTTCAGAATAGAGTATAAAGAAAACTTCGACTTGCAATTAAAGCCAAATAATTTAACTATACAAGGTTAGTTTTACTTGAACTCATGTAATAAAAGGATAAAGAATTATCTTTGAATAAAACAACTATCAATTAGATTAAAGAAATGATAAACTAAAGTAGGGAAAGTTGTCGTAAATAGGGGAGTATAAAAGGAAAATTATTCACATAAATCTTACATATAACAATGGAGTAATTAAATTAAATATAAGTAATGTATGTCAACAAGTGAAATGTTCTACAAGAGTTTGAATAAACTTGAAAAGGTTAATTTAGGGTTATAGTCAAATGGTTGCTACAAGCCTACAATGAGTTGAATTAAATATATAAGAAAAATCTGTAAAACACTGAATAAATAATAGAGAAAATTATCTTAAAAAATGAGTAAGTATTTTGTAATTCACTAAAATGCTTGACTAGAAGTTAAAGAGTATAAAGGTTTGTCAAGATGTACAATTATAAAGGAATATTAATTTTTATGGCAAAAGAAAATTAAGACCATATAAGAAAGACATTAAAATTTGTTTTAAAGGATTGAATAAACAAGTAAATACTAATAAAATGCATATATATACAATCAAACAAATATACAAAGAGGCTAAGGATATTATAAACCCTGTATAAAAAATCATAAAAGCTCATGAAGAATGTTGACAATTATCAAGTTGGACCTAATATGTATGCAGCAACTGAATTAATCCTAATATGGTAGACCCAATTATGATCTTTCACAAGTCATATCTACTTGAAGTAATATAGTCAAAATAATTTACAAAGAGATTGGTTTAAAAGAAAGATCATGCTACTGTAGTTGTAAAAGGTAAGGTTATCTATTTTGAAAAAGAAATGATATTTCTTTCATTTATTCATGTAGGCATCTAATTCACATAAGTATTTGCACACCAATCCTAATTAATCAACTAATATATATTTTGACATTCTAAATTCGTATATACAACCTTGCAAGAATTACGTAACGCACAATGTTATAGGTTAACTGGATTATTAACTAAATGCAATCCACCCTAAGTGTTTAGCAAGTAGGTAAATATCCAAGCAGGCAAGCAAACACAGCTTCTATCTATGATTTTACTATACTTTATGTTTTGGGTACATCCGAGAACGGGAAGTACGAAGCGGGAATTTTGACGGGGTTCGTCTTCATCTCCGAGCGTCATCTTACCAAAGCGTTTCAAATAAAATACCTCGCAAGATAAGAGAAATAAGATTGTTAGCGAAATAATATAACGAAATAGGCGAACCAATAAAATGATATGTTTTTGAAATAGTTTTTAAAAAAATATTTTTTGGAAAATTACTTTTGAAAATTATTTGAAATTGTTTTTATTTTTGAAAGAATATTTTTAAAAAAATATTTTTGGGAAATTGTTTGAAAATATATTTGGGAAATTATTTTTAAGAAATAATTTTGAAAAATAGTTTAAAAGAAGTATAGGAAAATGCTCTTTTGAAAATGATTTAAAAAATATTTTTGGAGGCTCGGATAATGTATGTCATATAGCAATAAGACATTAGAATACGAACGCCGACTTGGTAGCAACTCCGGTGGCCAACCGTGTTGCCTCCTGAAGTACGGACATTCACATTCTCGTCATTTATTTTTCTTTTGGTTTTCGTCATCGCCTCATAAAATATATTTGTTCCGGATCCGAGACACGGTGTAGTATCTTGTCCTTTATCAGTCAAAACATCATCACAAGGCCTTAAAATTTTTAAATCTTTTCACATACCTAATTGCTCAAACCAGCCAAATCCTACACTAAGAAGGATTAGAAGAGGTAGTGGTACTTCTTGCCAAGATCATACACAAAAGGAGTTAACACCTCAGAATCGGCATTTGGCAAACTAAGTAACCCCAACTTGTGAAATAAGCTCATCGCAAATCAAGTGGTAGACGGGCAGCAGCAGCAGCATTTAAATGGAGTAATAAACTCCAACATGTCAAAATACATGAAATGACATGCCCAAATTGGCATAGGCAGTGTAACATTCCCTTAAACGCCACAAAAAAACGAGTAAGTGATCTCAACGTACAAACGGCCTAATAATCCAAACCTTCCAGATTTTAACAAAATAACAAGAAAACAGTCAAAACAACACCAAAATGTCACAAAACTTCAAGAAAACAATTGGCGATTTCACCAAGCGAATAACAGTAAACTTACGATATGCGTTCCACTTCTCGGGGAATGCATGAGTTTGGAGGGAACCATGTCTTCAGTCTTCACCCAAACAAAACGCCCCTGCCAGCCCTGGTCCTCATCGATGCTCGAGAATGGGGCTTTGCTGGCCCGGCATGTGAGCTTTATTAGTCACCCTTGGAAGATTCGGGGACTGTATAGGCGGAGTAAGTGATCGATGGTGAATCGACGGGATACAGTCTTGTTCACAAAAAAATGAAGGAGGATCACGATCCTCCACAACGACAGATGGATTTGACAGAGGCATACTTCGTACCTCTTGCAAAAATCCAAGATAACCGGGTCCACCGGGCCCAAGATGAAGGGATAAGTATAAACACTTAGATACCCCTCCACGTGGGTAGTGATGGCGTCTGCAGGCCCGGGGACTACTGCATCCCCACCCGTCCAATTGCAGTCCTCTCGGACCACGAGGAGGACCTCTTCGATAATGGAGCATATATATATTGATACTCCTTCACCCCGGCCCTGCACCGACGAGGGCTTCTCAATCTTAAAGTCATCAGCAATCGAACAACCCTTGGGAACGAACATTTTCAATGGAGGCTCGGCAGCCGGTTCATCAGTAGCCGTGCCAGGAGAAGACCTCTCGAGGACGACCACATCGGGAGTGATCTCCTCGATTTCAGCGGTCGGCTACGAAGAAGAAGAAGCGGCATGTTGGGGAACAAATTTGAAAGTTTTAGCCATTGTTATCTAGAAACATCTTGAAAAATATGAAGAAAGGTTGAAAGATGAAAATTCAGGTGCGTTGATTTGGGTATAAATTAGGTAAAAGCTTGCAACTTACTGAGCAGTCTTGAGAAATGGAGATAAAAATATCAGAGTATGAAGAAGGGTAGTGATATCATGAAAACCTAGAGGTAGAAGCTTGGACAAAAGGTAAAAAATGAACAAAGGAGGAAAGTATTTATAGAGGTTTCACGCCATTTCACATTCAGGGATGACCTGCCGATGGCTCACGCATGTTTGAAATCATGACAATATGACTGAAGGGACATTTCAGATTCATTGTCATTTCTGTCATGGCGTATTGAAGAAGGGATCGAAGTGCATGTCATTTCTCGTCGTTTCCGTAAACTTGCTCTCCGAGAAATGAGGGGAATATATGTATACGGGTAAACCGAGCCTGTTGGACACATCAGTTCTCGATGGGGTAAATGGAGCAGAGACATGATCATAAGAAATTGGAATCTGGGCCACATCCCCCAGGTCCGATTCGAACCCAAAACTTCGGAGAGCATTACCAGATAATCGAGCACGACTAGCAAAGGGTCGTGATAACCGCGCCCAGCCGAATGTCACGGCATGAATCTCGGCACATATCGGCACAAAATCTGTAATTAGCAAAACGAAAGATTTTTACCTTTTATGAAATTGTACTTATGGTAAAACTCCCCTACTATATAAATGGGAGTCTGACTATTCATTAGACACATTGTAACACGCATATCAAGGTAATATATTATTATTTTCTCTATTATTCAAAGTTCTTACTTTTGTTCATCAGTTCTTTATTGTTGTGAGCCCGGGATCGAAGGCAGACATTAAATTAAGATGTTACTGAGTCCGAGATCACTCCCCTTAATATTTGACAATTTAATACATCCTTTATCTATTTAATCTAGCGCTTTTTATCATTTGTATTGAATTAATCCGCATATCCTTAAAATCACATATAAATTTAATTGTTATCGATTTTAGGGTAAACATCAACGGTGCAATATATGTACAAAAGAAGCGACATTAGTAACAAAAATAAAAGCAAAGAGAATAAGGGTCGCTAGAGTTCATGGAGGTCGCCGGAAAAGTCAAGGTTGCCGAAAATTCGAATCTGGCCAGATCTGACTCCTCAATCTAAGTCCTTTAAAAAAATGAGAAAGGGATGATTGGGGTAAGTAAGGCAACAATAGCGTCGGTATCTTGCCAAGCCATCACCGATGGTCAAATCCGGCCGGTGGCAGAGACGAAAGGACCGTAGTCAGCAACTTTTATGATAGGGGATAGAGAGACATCGTCGGTGGCATTGTGAGAGATGAGAGGGAGCAGACATGGTCTCTCAAAAATGAGAGATAGAGGAAGCCCCAAAAATGGGGTGTGCGGCTATGAGTTCTCTCAATGGAGAGTGAGATTATTTAGGGCTTGGGTTATAAAAAATTTGATGTTGTTGTGTTGTGGTATGTATAGTATTATTTTATGATGGTATGTATTTAAAAATACGTGGACTACATTTAGCTAAATATAAAAGACAATATAAAAGAATAAGATGTGGTCAAAAATAAGGGAAGGTCATGTCACATCAGTCACATCATGATGTCATGTCACGTCAATGTCTTGTCACACCAAATGTTGACGGGATATTGAATTTAACCAGACCTGATCCGTATTTTGAAATTAATTCTACTGCTTCCATATAATTAATATATTGTGTTATAAATTAGAAAAATAATTATTTAATTGGAAAATCATGTAGTATTTATTTGAAAACGTAACTACTATAATTGTGTCGTAGTAATTATTATATTTATTTTTATTTTATTTTTTTGAAATGATAATAAATTGATAGAATATCCTGATATTTGAAAAATAGGATAATTATAAATAAATTTCTTAAAACTTAGAAAAATGCACGAAAATAGTAGTATTTAACAAATTGCAATAAAATGATAAAAATTTCTATATTTTGTGAAAATAAGGATAATTATTAGTAAATTGCATTAAAGCTAAATAATGTGCAAAATACTATATTTTATCATTTTTTATTAGGAAACTTGTAGAAGTTAATTTTTAAATACAGAGGGTCAAAATTAACTGTCAACACTAACTGTTTGTAAATACTGAAAGACTGTAAAGTAATGATAATGCCCCGAAAGAACAAGGGCTCACCAAATAGCTGGTACAAGAATCCTAGCGCTCTAAATCGTCAACTTGTAAGTCGTTACCTGCATCGCAAGATGCAGGGCTCGGGCAAAAGGGACGTCAGTATATTTGAATTGCACTAGTATGTAAAGCAACTGAAAGAAAGAACTGTAAACGCTGAAACTGAAACTAAATTGATAACTTATAACTGATAACTGATAACTGAACTGAACAAAGGAAGTAAGGATATGAATACTCTCTTTTCTGAATGACGAACCACCTATTTATCTGAATAAATAAATTGCAGACTCAGGCCCAATATATATGTGTGCAAGCTACGACCTCGGACCCAAGTATACATATACATAACTGCGACCTTAGGCCCAAAGTTGCATAAAGCATAAATTGCGGCCTCAGGCCCAAGTACAAGTGTTATATTGAGTTACATGATACTGGAATGCCGAATGGAACTAGACTGAGACATGTATTCATGAACTGATTATGAAAACTGAAACTTTAATTGTTTATGACATGCTAAATAATCTAGACTAAGACTCATGGATATTAAACACAAGTCTATATTGATTACGCACTGAGCTCACAATCTTCGAAATGAAGGTCATGAACGGGTTATGAAGCTAGAGCATATAAGTTCTGCAACTATTAAAGAAACTAAGCTTAATTATATTTATGAGGCAATTAGTAACCTTATAGTAGAAACGTAATGTAGGGAGAATCATTAACATTCCCAAACATAGAGAGTTAGCCTCACATACCTTGACTCTACCTTTTTAAGTGTGTCACCATATTCTCACCTCTTTCAATGATAATCTATGGCAATATATATCAAGAAGGACCAATATTAGCACTAATGCTCATGTTTTAGTCACTTAGGTATTTTATCAAACACTTGGTGGACATAAAGCTTCATAGCCCTTATTAATGGTGTTTCTACACCCAACAACCCATTCTATTGCTTCTAGATAATTTTGCTTTAATCAATATCATTCTTCATCACCTATAAGATAAACAACACCCTTAATCAATAATCAACAATTAACAAATCAAACCTATAACCATTCATGCTTTTCTATCAAACTCATCAACCCATATCTCATGAACTTAGAGTCTATAATCATTAATCCAAGGCTTTAATCATTTAGAGGGTGAAGGTATCACCTTTTTTATGTTCAACCCTCTCAACCATGATGTCTCGATTGAATTTATAATAATCTGAACACCCATGTTAATAAGGTGTTGGAGAATTGAAATTAACTTAGAATCATCATTAGAACTTATCTTGGATGATGGAGGGACGTTGGAGGAAGTTGGGTTCTTGAGAGCTTTCCTTTCTAGAGCAAATTTACGTGTTTTGGGGTGTAAGGGACGGGGTAATGCTTTTAAAACGACCCCCCGGGTGCGCTTCCAAGCAACTGAAGGCCCAACCACGCACCTGGATGCATAGAAAGGGTAGTGGCACTGCCACATATGCGCTCACGCGCACGAGACTGCTGGATGCACCTTTGAGCACGTAGACTGCGGATTGTCCAGTAAAACACACATAACATTTTGGATAGATATCCACTCAGGCTCCACAATATATCATAGGAAAGGTATTTCAAAGGGATACAACTTTCATGGTTTAAGTTTTCTTCAATTCCTAACAGATGTTCAATAAATCAAGCTGGAAGACATACCTTTCGTAATCTTAGTCGATTATATCGAATCTTATGCACCTCACTCTCTATTTTGATTCCAAGACAACTATTTCCATCCATAATCATCCTGATAGGACTTTAAATGTCTAAAATGTCTCATTAATATTCATCTAACACATCCACACCTAATCCAGATTCACCGAATGTTACATTATCTCCCCCTTGGGATTATTCGTCCTCGAATGATTATCCTGGTTGTAACTACAGCTAACTCTGGACCTTAAACGGGTCTGATGGAAACATGTGAAACACTAAACTGTCATGAATACGTGCATACTAAACCAAATGAATACATGATTACTGAACTACTAAGATACCGAACTGAATTGGTACAGAACTGAATGACTACTGAATTGATTGAATACTGAGCTGACTGAATACTGAAAGACACGGAGATTAAAATATAAGGTTTAAATGAAAAGGTTAGTTACCTTCAATATTTCTTCAAAACAACTACCAGCGAACAGAGCATAACACAAGCCTCACAAGGCATCATAATACGCGTAACATGAAACAGATACTTGAATACTGAACTAATGTGGATATATGAATACTGAACTGGCACTAATATCTGAGTACTGAACTGACATCAATATCTGAGTACAAAGCTGGCATGAATATCTAAGTATTGAACTGGCATGAGTATTTGAGTACTGAACTGACATGTGCATATGAGTACTGAACTAACATGAGTATCTAAGTACTAAACTGACGTGAACATCTGAATACTGGAAACTTGAATGTTATAATATGACATGTGAAATACTGGGTGTACATCTGCCAATTATGGTGGCAACTCTACCTCATAAGTTACTTGCCTGATATTTCATAGGATCATATACGGCCCAATGTATCTAGGTCTAAGCTTTCCTTTCTTCCCAAATCTTATGACACCTTTCATAGGCGAAACTTTCAGAAACACCCAATCATCAACTTGAAACTCTAGGTCTCTATGCCACACATCTGAATAGGACTTTTGGTAACTCTGAGCCGTATTCAAATACTCTTGGTTCAGCTTGACATTCTCCATAGCTTGATAGACCAAATCTGGTCCCAACAGCTCTGTTTCGCCAACTTCAAACCAACTAAATGGCGATCTACACCTTCGCCTATATAGAGCTTCGTACGGTTCCATCTTGATACTAGAATGGTATACGTTATTATAAGCAAACTCAATGAGAGGTATGTGATCACCCCATTAACTTTTAAATCGAGGACATATACTCAAGTGTCTGAATAGTGCACTCTGCCTGGCCATTTATCTGAGGATGAAAAATTGTGTTGCGGTTTACTCTTGCGCCTAATCCTTTCTGAAAGGATTTCCAAAAGTTCGCTATGAACTGAACATCACGATTTGAGATGATGGACAAAGGAGTCCCAAGAAATCTGACATTTTCCTGGATATAAAATGTGGCATAATCCTCTGCTGAATCTGTAGTCTTTACTAGCAAAAAGTGCGCTGACTTGGTAAGTCGATCTACAATCACCCAATCAAACCATGCTTTCAAAATGAGTGAGATAATCTTGTTATAAAATTAATATTTACCATCTCCACTCAAGAATATATGTAGTCTGTGATAAAAAAAACTGGGCTTTCTGTTGTTCGAATTTCACTTGTTGATAAATCGGACATTTGGCCACAAGGTCTGCTATGTTCGTTTTCATGTTGTTCCACCAATAAATCTCCTTGAGCATGATACATCTTTGGGGAACCTGGGTGAATAAAATACATAAAATTATGTTCTTCTAACATGATCCTCCCTTTTTAAGTCTATCTATGTATGGAACACACAATCCATCTTGGTACCTCAAAGTACCATCACCCCCCCTCCCATGTTCGAAAGTCGTCGTCTTATGTTTGTAAATATCCTCTTTCAGCTGCAACAAGTAAGGATCATCAAACTATTTCTCCTTCACTTCAGCTATTAAGTAGGAACAAGTCCTGTTCTGGACAACAACACCACTATCTTGAGATTTTGAAAGTCGAACTCCTAGCTTGGTTAAGAGGTGAACTTCTTTCACCGCAATTATATTGTCTGCCTCAATCATAAGCTATACTTCCCATACTTGATTATATTTTTAAGGTACTTCCTAAAAATACTTATAGTATTGTTGTGAGCTAAGTCTTTGACCAGTACTCCGAATATTAAAGTTTCATGCAATGGCACTACACTCGTGACACATAACTGGCATGATTTTATAGGTTTTCCGTGATCTATTTATCAACAATAACTTGTCTCGATGCTCATTCTACTCACTTCATGTTTCTTACACACGCTAGGCACATTCCTTGGGTTAATTATATCATTCTTCCCTCATTACTGAACTGATTTTTTTATATCCCATGCTAACTATTTGGGTTTCAAATCTCCAACTGGACTTACTGGGGATTTTCACATCTCCCCCTTATATCAAAGGTTAAGGTCTTGTACTTGCGGATCCTTCTCTTTTGTTGGGATCCAAACAACCTTCTTTATCTTCCACAATTATTTGTACTTTATGTCAATGACGACTCATCTTCCGACTTACTTCTGAGCAATATTTCTTACTAGGAAAAACTAAATTACTTACATAACCAGAAAGCTAATGTATTCACAACTATCATATACAATCTTAATAATTTAACTCTACTCACACTACCAATCTTAGGGAAACCCCTTTTTGATAACTTTTAAAGGCTATTTTTCTGTAGCTTACTCTCTTACTGCCTAGCTGATTTTTTTCTTCCACTATTACTGTACTTTGGGTTTAACTTAAACTCTTTGGGTTCTAACACGTGTTCGGTATTTCAAACTTTTAACCACTGACTAGTGTTAACATAGCTAAGTAAATTAACTCATACCTCTACTAGCTCTGCTGAAATTGCTAATTTACTATATCTACTAAAGTGAAGCATAAGGTTATTCATAACTTCCCTTACCATCAGACCCTACTCTACGGTGGCATACTATCTTTTTTTGAACTATGTACATGGATCACGCTTAACAAAATTTCATTTGTTATAAACAAAGTTGGAATATCTAACCCCCAACTTTCTATACACTTCAAAATCATATGAGACTATAAACATCCGGAGTAAATATTTAGTCACATAACCTAAGGGGAGGAGTGTAATATCTTTTATCTCACAATAATAGTTGCTTCTTATAGTAACTTATTAATATGGTACTTTCTAGTTCCGATTTAAATAAATCTGAACAACTTAAAATCATCCCCTAAAATTCAATATCGCCTTCTCTTGGTTGTCATTTTGTACTTCACATCACCTTATTTATTTTGCCCTTAGGCTCTTTTCTGTCCAAAACTATAGTGATCAATTCTATTCCCGCTGCGATTAATTCTTAACCTATTACACCGTGGGGTCTAACATCTGAACAATCATCATCCAACCTCTGGCTCCATTTCCAAGAATTAAAATAAAATTATTTCATGAGTTAAAACATATACGGATACACTACTATACACAAACTTGTCCTTCAGAGTATACCATCATCTGATAAGTCACTTCATGCACCATCCGACTAGTCTTGGGTCTTAAACTGGACCTAAAACATGCGAAGATTTCTCTATAACCAATGTTACTTACATTTTCTTGTAGCACCCATAGGTATCATTGTATACTCACAAGTCACCAGAATTTGGATACACTGAAAATTAGAAATCTGGTAACTAAATAACTGAATACTGGCATATTGAATAACCATAAACTTGCTAGCTAAAAGACTGTATAATTGGTAACTGAGGTAAACTGATAACCATAAAATATGATAACTACTTTTGTACATTCTGATAAGGTTATGCTCTAATCTGTACTACTATCCATTGCATCCCACTTTCAATATCCTCTCAAGTCTCATTTGTTACCAACTTGTACTCCATAATTATACCCAAATGGGTAATCATCCTCTCTAGGACCTTGGGATTTTCTTGCATGTCCCTTGGATATTTGATACGTCTGAAATTCGATAGGAAGAGAAGGTTACCTATTTCTCTAAGATTCACGGCACAATCTAGAGTAGAAAGAAATAAGACAATAATGAATGTCTTGGTAGTTAACCATTTATATGCATGGCTGGCACACACAAATAAAGGACACTCCACTGGATACGGCTTCATAGACTCCCGATAACACTTAAACCTAGTGCTCTGATACCAAGCTTTGTCACGTCCCGAACCTAGGCCTAGATGTAACACGATACCCGGTGCCTGACTACATGTGATCGAGCGAACAACCTGGTTGGCTGAATCAACATGTGATATCATAACATACTGAATGCGGAAGATAAACTAACACATGTTGATACACTGAACGTCTGAATGATATAAATCAAGTGCTAAAACACTAATATAAGTCTAAAATATATCTGTAGCCAACATTGCTTAACATGAAAAGTCTGCGACTCTGTCTAACTGTTACTCTACTCTATGAAGCCTCTAATGAAGTACTGAAAACTCTAACTATCTGTAAATACTGAAAATTTGTGAAGTAATGATAATTCCCTAAAAGCACTAGGGCTCGCCAAATAGATGGTACGAGAATCCTAGCATTCTGAATCGTCAACCTGTAAGTCATTACCTCCATCGCGAGATGTAGGACCTAGGCAAAAGGGACTTCAATACATTTGAATTACACTGGTATGTAAAGAAACTAAAACAAAGAACTGTAAACGCTGAAACTAAAACTAAACTGATAACGTATAACTGAGAACTGATAACTGATAACTGATAACTGAATTGAACAAAGGAAGTAAGGATATGAATACTCCCTCTTCTGAATTATGAACCACCTATTTATCTAAATAAATAAATTGCAGCCTCATGCCCAATATATGTACACAAGTTGCGACCTCGGGCCCAAGTATACGTATACATAACTACGGCTTCAGGCCTAAAGATGCATAAAGCATAAACTGCACCCCAGCCCCAAATACAGGTGTTCAACATTCAGGGATTTAAAATCAAGAACTGAGAATCATACTATGATAAATGATGCTGAAATACTGAACCATACTAAGTTACATGATACTGGAATGCTGAATGGAACTAGACTGAGACATGTATTCATGAACTGATTAGAAAACCGATACTTCAATTGTTTATGACATGCTGAGTAATCTAGACTGAGACTCATGGACATCAAACACAAGTGTATAATGATTACGCACTGAGCTCATAAGATTCAGAATGAAGGTCATGAATGAGTTATGAAGCTAGAAAATAGAAGTTTTGCAATTATTTAAGGAACTAAACTTACTTATATTTCTGAGGCAATTAGTAACGTTGTAGAAGAAACGTAATGTAGGGAGAATCATTAACATTCCCAATCATAGAGAGTTAGCCTCACATACCTTGACTCCAGCCTTTTTAAGTGTATCACAATGTTTGTCACCTCTTTCAATGACAATCTATGACAATATATATCAAGAGGAGCCAATATTAGCACTAATGCTCATGTTTTAGTCACTTAGGCATTTTATCAAATACTTGGTGGGCATAAAGCTTCATAGCCCTTATTAATGGTATTTCTACACCCAACAACTCATTCTTTTGCTCCTACATAATTCTAAGATCTCAATTTTCTATAATCAATACCAATCACCCATCAGATAAACAATACCCTTAATCAATAATCAATAATTAACAAACCAAACCTATAATCGTTCATGCTTTTCTATCAAACCCATTAACTCATATCTCATGAACTTAGAGTCTATAATCATTAATCCAATGCTTTAATCAATTAGAGGGTGAAGATATTACCTTTTTTTATGTCCAATCCTCTTGAATTCGAGTTCTAGGGTTTCTTTCTCAACCATGATGTCTCCCATAGAATTTCTAATAGTTTTAAGTATTTACCCATGTTAATAAGGTATTGGAGGATTGAAACTAACTTAGAATAATTATTAGAACTTAACTTGGACGATGGAGGGACCTTGGAGAAAGTTGGGTTCTTAAGAGCTTTCCTTCCTAGAGCAAATGTTTGTGTTTTGGGTGTAGGGGATAAGGTAGGGCTTTTAAAATGATATCCCGGGTGCGCTTCCATGCAGATGAAGGCCCAATTTCACACATGGATGCATATCAAAGGAAGTGGCACTTCCACAAGTGCGCTGCCGCACACGAGATAACTGGGCACGCATAGACTGCGCATTGTCCAGTAAAATGCACATATAATTTTGCACAGAGATCAGTTCAGTCTCCACAATATATCATTAGAAAGTTATTTCAAAGGGATATAACTTTAATATTTTATGTTTTCTTCAATTCCTAACAGATTTTCAACAACTCAGGCTGG